>SEYY01001574.1:32500-50000 GCA_009176605.1 Armadillidium nasatum | reverse complement strand
GATTCCTTTTCCAAAATGTTTCTATTATGAATGGAATTTCTTTAATATTATTCTGATTCAAAGTAGAAGTCATTTAAACCCTTTGATGTACTTCTAATCATTTTGTTAGTTTAAAATGATAAAATTTACTTTTGGTTTATGTATTATGCAATAAGGATTCATTTTTTTTGTAACTATATAAAAAAAGGATTGATATAAGAATAGTTCATAGTTATTTTACTATTGTATTTTATATTTACAATCTCTTATTTAAGCATAAAAATCGTCTATCAGGTAGAATACCTTTCTAAATAGAAATCGGCCATTGTAAGTGATTTGGCTGACTCATGTGAACTTGTAACTAAGAATCAACTTGCACTACGCTTTACATTTGAGTCATTCTAAAAGGCAGACACCTGTTATTCAGCAAACAGACTCCCGTCATAGCAATGTAAAAAGTTTTCACCTAGTCTTTCCCTTGCTTTTAAACAAGATTTTAAGGTATTTTTAAGTTTTACAACGATAAAGCGTCGGGCAAAGTTGATTCTCAGTTGCAACATAAAGTGGTTCGACCCCAGAAAAAGGAAATTCCCTCTCCACCCCCCCCCCTCCGTAATAAATCAATAAATACTAACACTTTTTTCGACTATAACAATCTTAAAATAATAGGAATAAAATCTAAAATCTTTAGAGCATTTGAATTTTACTCTGATTGGCATTTATTTCATAAAGAGATGGAATTTATAAAAATACTTTTCCATTTTAATTTATTCTCGAAGT
Source organism: Armadillidium nasatum (assembly GCA_009176605.1). Classification (NCBI taxonomy): domain Eukaryota; kingdom Metazoa; phylum Arthropoda; class Malacostraca; order Isopoda; family Armadillidiidae; genus Armadillidium; species Armadillidium nasatum. Next base: position 49,241 of record SEYY01001574.1, on the reverse strand, counting down.
CCTAAGTGGAAAAAAAAGTATTAACGAGTTTATTACTAATATTTTCAGACCCACTCTTCATTTTCCTACTGTTCTCAAGCAAAAAATATACTTAAAACTTTCGTATACAGGATCACTTACGTCCCAACTTATTAGAAATATTCTTACTATACTTGAAGGTTACATTCCCCCTAATGCCAGTTCATTCTTATAAATTATAACTCCTTCTTAATTGATACTTTCTTCAGAAACGAGGAATTTCTCCCAATGCTTCGCAGATCCTCATTAATTTATTTATTTAAGTGTGCCAACTTTAATGCGGGGTATGCAGGCAAAACTGGACTACAATTAAAAATGAGGATTGATAAGTATATAGGAGTTTCCTTTAGAACTGACCTTTCTTTTTTACTGTCCTGAACACTCTGCTATAAGAGAAGAGAGACCAAGTGAATACCAACCCTTTTCCTTCTAATTCTCAATCCTTCTACATTCGTTTTCCCTTCTTGATCGTATATAGGATATTGGAGTCTTTATATATAAAAATTCATTACCCATCCTTACATGATGAAGCTTCTTTTATTGTTCTTTTCACTCAATGGTGAAGTCATTTTTCCCAAAAATAGTCTAGCCTTTTTATTATTTTTTGATGTTGCTAAATTTCGGTTTTAGTCTTGGTTTCCAATTATTTTAATATTAAAATCATTACTTTTTATTGTTTTAAATATTATATATATATATATATATATATATATATATATATATATATATATATATATATATATATAATATATATATATATATATATATATATATATATAAATATATATATATATAGTTAATGAATTTGTATTTTAATTGTATTTTAAAATACAAATTTGTAAAATTAAGTTTGTCTTGAAGACGGGACTGAGATAAGGTTTGAAACGTTCACAGTGCATTTATTTTATGAGAATGTGGAAACCCTTAGTATTTGCTTTAACCTTTCTAATTAGCTTAAGGTTTACTATAGGAAAGAAGCTATCTTAACTTTATATTATATATATATATATATATATATATATATATATATATATATATATATATATATATATATATATATATATATATATATATATATATATATATATATAGAGTGATGGCATCCGCATTCTCTTTCGTAGAACATCCTTATCAAAATTAACATCCCCATTCGTACTTTCGAAAATTCTACATCCGAATCCTCAAATGAGAAAATATGACATCCGATCCATCATATATATATATATATATATATATATATATATATATATATATATATATATATATATATATATATATATATATATATATATATATATATATATATATAATATTATTTTTTTATATTTTATTTTTTATATATATATATATTTATTATATTATATATATATATATATATATATATATATATATATATATATATATATATATATATATATATATATATATATATATATATATATATATATATATATATATATATATATATATATATATATATATATATATATATATATATATATAGGAACCGACCGGGGCTGGAATTTTGCCGGGGCCGGGGTTGCCTAAAATTTGTAAAGAGGTCAAAAGCACTAAAATTTTAGGTTAAAACAATTAGATATAAAGTTTATTGAGGTTTATTTAATTATAAGAAAGGCGTAGAATAGCCAACATTCACTAAAATTAATGATTATATGCATTTTCTCCGGAAAAATGTCAGAAAATTACAGATTTTTTATAATAAAATGTCCAAAAATTAAAAAAAAATTTTTTTTTGATTCATAATAGTGATTCAACAGCTTTACCTATAAGCCCACAAAATAAAGTTTGAAAAAATGTAAGATATAAAATTATCAATATAACCTACATTTATACATATCATTGTTATATCATTGCTATGTATCAAACTTGAATCAATTAGCTACATTATTTAAAAATTATTATTTTTTTTTATACTTTCAATCAATATGGTTAAAATATCAGCTTCAGCAGTATGGAAGTACTTTACAATGTTTCAGGATAGGCTCGAAATAGCTAAATGTAACATCTGCAGTCAGAAAATTAGAAGAGGACCTCCGGGTGGTACAAGTAAAACTTTTCAACCAAATCTTTATGGGGGCATAAAATCAAAACAAAAATGAACATTCACTAGCAGAAAATGAGTAGTCAAAAGAAACAGAAAAAAAAGAGAAAAAAAAAAAAAAAAAAAAAGAAAAAAAAAAAAAAAAAAAAATTTTCTTATATTTTGTTTAAAAAATTTTTTTTTTTTTATTATTATTTGACTGATTGAGCTGAAATTTTCAGGGAATATGCATTTTTTCCCAAAGTTCTGAGTTGATTTTGAGCATTTTTTTGAGTCTATAACGGTTTGAAAGTTATTTGGACACAAAGTTGAAAAAAATGAATAACTGAATAATCTTAGCCTCAATTTCTTGCATTGGTGAGAACAGATTTTTGATATCACATCTAGAAAAAAAGATATAAGCACTTTAAATTTAAAAAAAAAAAAAAAATCGTACCCTTCCCGAGAAAAAAATTATTTAAAAACCATTCTACCTATTATTTTTTTTTTTTATTTTTGGATATTGTTTAGAGGAGGGACAGGGCTACAATTTTTATTTAGTGCATTATTAAATGCTTTTTGTTTGAAGCTAGATATAGCCTCTCAAACTTTGGAAATATTTGAAATTTGGTCAAAAATGGACCTTTTTTGAGAGGCTATATCTCGAAACCAACGACTCGTATCGAATAAAGTATAGAGAAGAATTTGTAGCCCCATCTCTCCTCTATGCACCCTCCTAAAATAAGGAATGTTATAGTTATAGTTTTTTATTAAATTTTATTAACCGAAAAGGTGGATTTTTTAAAAAAAAAATTTTCTATAGTTGTTCAGTTTTGGGCTTATAACATTTTTCCTATAACTCTGGGAACAAATGTCTGTTACATGTTTTCGTTGCCAATAGAATTATGAATATACATCTAAATTTATTTGAAAAGGGTCAAATTTCCCCTCTAAAAAAACTTTTTAGCAGTTATAGACAGAAAAACGCTAGAAATGCACTTTTTTTTCACCAGGGAAAAAGCTATATACACAGAAAATTTCAAGAGAATCGGCTGAAAATTAAAAAAAAAAAATTTGGATTGTCCCCTCAAGTATAATTTGCCATTTTAACCCCGACAGGCAAACCCCGGTTTTCCCTGATTTTTAGCCGGGGTCGGGGTCAGTAAAAATGGCCGGGGCCCCGGTCGGTATACCTATATATATATATATATATATATATATATATATATATATATATATATATATATATATATATATATATATATATATATTATATATATATATATTATATATATATATATATATATATATATATATATATATATATATAATATATATATATATATATATATATATATATATATATATATATAATATATATATATATATATATATATATATATATATATATATACATTGTCTATAATGTTTTTAAGAAAACGATGGAAAATTCAGAAATGGTCATTATTTACTTCTTTGAGAGTTTATGTATTTTTCTTACTAAATATTTTGATTTTCATTTTTTTCTCTATTAGTTCAAATTGCTCATAAAAATTTAATTCTTTCTTCTTCGTTTTTCAACTTTTTCTTCGTTTGTTGTTGTTGTTGTTTTTGTTGTTCATTATTTGAAATGTTTAATTTTAAACTTCTTACATAGATAACATTATTATTATTATTATTATTATTATTATTCACTTAATCTTTCTTAATATATGAAGGAAAATATTTATTCTAAATGATTGCTTTGATATTATTAAAGAGCTTAAACTAAATGGTAGATGGTGAGAGAGAGAGAGAGAGAGAGAGAGAGAGAGAGAGAGAGAGAGAGAGAGAGAGAGAGAGAGAGAGAGAGAGAGAGAGAGAGAGAGAGAGAGAGAGAGAGAGAGAGAGAGAGAGAGAGAGAGAGAGAGAGAGAGAGAGAGAGAGAGAGAGAGAGAGAGAGAGAGAGAGAGAGAGAGGAGTTCAATGTGGGTAATAAGGGAACGTATTAAATATATGAAAATAGAATAATATGAGATATGTTTGTATTTATGTAAGTGGCTTCACCGGTTACCTCATCTTTAATTCTCCTAAAATGGTGATAATGAACTGCTTTATTTGTTTCCAAGAGAAAGAAGAAGAAGAAGGAAAATAAAGAAAGAGGAAGAAGAACATAATAAAAGTAAATAAAGAGTAAGGAGTGTTAATGGCAGATAAAAAAAAAAAAAAAAAAAAAAATAGAGGAAAAAGTTTAGGTTAAAATTAAATGTTTCTGATCGGAAATAAATAATTGAATCTTTTATTGTAAAAACAAATAATAAACTCTTGTTATATACAAAAGGAAGATATAAATAAAACGATTGAGAAATGTTGCAATTATTTTATATTGATTTGTGATTTTTTTTTAAAAAAGATAAATTAGATAGTGTGACAAAAAAAGGATAATTATAATCAATGAAAGATAAATAATTTATTGTTTTTTTTTTTTAAATAAAGGAAAAATGCAATAAAATATTTATTTTTTCTTATTTTTATGTATGAATGTGATGCATCATTTCTAAATCTCTTTATGCTTTATGACATTTTTAATAATTTATTTCCAATTTTTCAGGTTAAAATCAACACTTTTTTTTTTTTCAGGTTTTCTACGTTATTTTTTTCAAATAAAATATGTATTCGATGTATTTGATTTTTCTTTTACCTTATTTTTGAAATAATTTATATTACATAAAACACTTTGTCATGTCAATAAAAAATAACTCAGGAGACATTAACATTTAAAAGTTATAATTTTATATAACAAATAATATATGTTTATATTTTATATATATTATATATATATATATATATATATATATATATATATATATATATATATATATATATATATATATATATATATATATATATATATATATATATATAGACTTTATAGTTGTTTAATATTTATTTCAAAATAACTTAAAATGTCACACTACTCTGTCAATTCCTCTTTCTACGTTAACCTATCTATCCATCTATCTATCTATCTATATATCTATCTATCTATCTATCTATCTATCTATATATATATATATATATATATATATATATATATATATATATATAATATATATATATATATATATATATATATAATATATATTATATATATATATATATATAATATATATATATATATATATATATATATATATATATATATATATTATATATATTATATATATATATAATAAAGAAATAAAAACTCATCCATCTGCCTGTCTCTTTATTATAGTTGAAAATATATTTAAAATCAATCAATGAAGATAATATACTTTGTACTACATATTGCTTAGAAGAAATGTTGACAACCTAATAGATTAGCTATTTTAAGAGAAGGTAAAAAAAAGAAGTAGGTCGATGTGAGCAAAAGAAATACCACACAAACGTGTTCATATATATATATATATATATATATATATATATATATATATATATATATATATATATATATATATATATATATATATATATATATATATATATATATATATATATATATATATATATATATATATATATATATATATGCAAACAAATGACCAATATAAAATCTAAACTTACGAATGAATAATAATAAAATAATATTAATAATAATAATAATAATAATAAAAAATAATAATAATAATAATAATAATAATAATAATAATAATAATAATAATAATAATAATAATAATAATAATAATAATAATAATAATAATAATGACTAAGCATATTTCGAATTACTGTGAACAATTGGAATTTTTACGACGACCCAGAGTAATTCGTTAAGGAACTTTTAGTTTGAGATCGGCGGAAATCGGCAAACTTTTTTGTTCGGGTCGACGGGAAAGATTCAGGGATGGGCGGGGTTTCGAAAAGTGGGAGGAGCATTTACTTTTTTGTACGTCACGGAATTGATACATAATAACAACTGTAATAAACTGGCTATTGATTCCATTATTGTCGCAAATTAAATTATTAAAAGCTCTCTCAAGTATGTAATAAAATGAGGACAGTGACATTGTCAAAATAATAATAATAATAATAATAATAATAATAATAATAATAATAATGATAATAATAATAATGATAATAATAATAATTCTTTTAGCGATTGCAATAATATTAAAAAAAAAAAAAAAAAATCAAAAAAAAAAATAAAAATAATAATTATTATTTTTTTTAAATCATTATTATTATTATTATTATTATTATTATTATTATTATTATTATTATTATTATTATATTATTATTATAATTATAATTTTTTTTTTTTTATTACATAACGTTACCGATATTTAATTTGTTTATATAATATATATATATAATATATATATATATATATATATATATATATATATATATTATATATATATATATATATATATATATATATATATATATATATATATATATATATATATATATATATATATATATATATAATATATATATATAATTAATTTTTTTTTTTTTTTTTTTTTTTTTTTTTTTTTTTTTTTTTTTTTTTTTTTTTTTTTTTTTTTTTTTTTTTTCTTTTTTTTTAAAAATTTAAAAATTATAAAAAAAATAAATAATATAAATATATATATTATATATATATATATATATATATATATATATATATATATATATTAATATATATATATATATATATATATATATATATATATAAGAAACAAGAGTGCCAAATATCGGCAGTTCAGCACTGTCATGACTGTCTCTAATTTCTGTTCAAAGGTAAAGGAGTGCCACTGATAATGTTTGGCATCTGTGCCTTGCGTCTCTCCGTATTCGAATGGGTTGACGAAGTTTTAAAGATGAAAATTTAAAAATACATAAGATAATAATAATAATAATAATAATAATAATAATAATAATAATAGTACTAATAATAACTTTGAATAACTGTAGTCAAAATTATTATAATTAATTATTATTTTTTTAAGTAGTTTAATTATTAATGCCACTATTATCATTAGTAGCTATTTTTAAAAAATTTTTAATAAATGAACTTTCTTAAATAATCCTTTTAGGTTCAAATTATTATTATTATAATTATAATTATTAATTACTATTGTTAATATTTTCTATTGCTGTTATAAAATATATTAATTTAAGTTTTCTTTTTTTTTCTTTTTTCAATATTTGAATTCTTGTTTCGAAATTCCATTATTATTATTATTATTATTATTATTATTATTATTATTATTATTATTATTATTATTATTATTATTATTATTATTATTTAATTTGAATTGGAGATCGAAAATCAAGTTACTCCAAATTGATCTTTCGATCTCTACTTCAATTTAATTAAAGAACAAAAAATAATGGATACTTTTACATTGGAAAAAAATGCTTGAGAAAATGAAAAATTAAAATTCATAAATATAAATGAAAGGGGGATTTTACTACTACTACTACTACTACTAATAATAATAATAATAATTAATAATAATAATAATAATATTTCAGAAACTGGAAAAAAATTAACGTTATTATAATTAAATATTAAAGGATGGTGGAAAGCATGCTACTTTTGTTATAATTGCGTAGAGTTTCCGATGGAGAATAAGAAGAGGTAACTCTCTCTCTAATGGTTATATGAAAGTATGTAATGAAAAATGGAAGGAAAGAAGTGAGTATGTTGTTATCGGTTTCACATCCAAAAATATAAGTAGTATATGGTGCACTTTCGGCGGGTGCCAGATTTAGCTACTTTTCGAAAAATTTGGCAACCTGTCTCTAACGGTCTTTTCTGCATTTGCATACAATGCTGCATTACCTTATGCATTTATGTCATAGAGGAAATTTTTGTATTTCTTTGTGGGTTATAAGATTTATATATTATATATTTTTATATTTCGGACTCCTCCTAGAAAAGGGCTCAGTCCATCAGCGGTCGTAAACTGTAAAAGAAAAAAAAATAATAATTTAAAGAACTATTACTCGTCAGAAAAGAAATGTTGAAAAAATAGAATTGAATACCATCTGTAAGGATTAATGCTGCTTTAAAGATATTTTCTTTGAAGTTTGTTTATTATTACTCTATTTTATTATTTTTAAAGTGATTGCACGCATTCGGAATCCTTTGCTTAGAATCTAGTGAGAGTGAGTATATACATACATACATACATACATACATATTTATAGATAGATAGATAGATAGGATAGATAAATAGAAAGAAAGATAAATAGATGAATAAATAGAAAGATAGATAGATAAATAGAAAGAAAGATAGATAGATAGATAAATAAATAGAAAGATAGATAGATAGATAGATAGATAGAGATAGATAGATTGAATGATAAAAAAATAGTGGAAAACCCAAACACTTAACCCTCACTTTAGTTTTTTTTTTTTTTTTTTTTTTTTTTTATTGGACAAGTAAAAAAAACTTTGCAAACATTTTTCAGACTTCAGAAATGTTTGTTTGCCAATTTAAAAAAATAAAAAACACATATATTTAAAAGCATAAAACGCTCGTGAACGGTTACAAGTCATTTAATTAAATAGTTTAAAGATATAACGTAAGAGAAGTTAATGTGTAGTTTTGCTCTTTTAATAATAATAATAAAAGTAATAAATGATTTCCAAGGTTTTTCTAATTTTAAAATATCTTCCTAACAATAATTAATTTTATTTTAGTATCATTGTTGAATAATACAAAACTATTTTTGTATTATTTAGTTCACCTTATTTTATTTTATATTTTTATACCTTTTATTTATATATTTAATTTATTTATTTGTTTTAGAGTTTTTTTTTTCACTTATGTATTATATTTTTAAAGGTATTCTTAATTACTACAGAAATTATAATCATTAAAATGTTAAAGTTATTAGTTAACTTGTCAGCAAATAATAGATAGTAAATAATATATTAAAACAAATGCATATATTCGTTTTCTAAATTAATAATAATAATAATAATAATAATAATAATAAATAATATAATAATAATAATAATAATAAAAAAAAAAATTTTTTTTTTTTTCTTTTCTTCTTCTTTCTTCTTCTTCTTCTTCTTCTTCTTCTTCTTCTTCTTATTATTATTATTATTATTATTATTATTATTATTATTATTATTATTATTATTATTATCATTATTATTCATTATTATTATCCGATATATTAATATTTGAATATTAATTTTATTTAATTTATTCTTAGTAGTATTAGTAATACCATTATCAGTAGTAGTTGTAGCAACAGTAATAGTGTTGTGAAGCTTATATATTCAAACTGGAATTGGTTTATCTTGTAAAGTATATAATTATATCGTTATTATTTGGAAGGCATTTATATATATATATATATATATATATATATATATATATATATATATATATATATATATATATATATATATATATATATATATATATATATATATATAGAAAAAGTTCACATCTCACGGGAATTTTCCTATTCCAGGAGAGGAATTTTTCTAGGTAGAATATACCTAGGGTCCCCAAGTGGGATCGAACCGGGGCCCTTAAGCACGTGAGTCAATTACCCTACCGTTTGAGCCACGGTATGGCTCAAATAATTATTATTATTATTATTATTATATTATTATTATTATTATTATTATTATTATTATTATTATTATTATTATTATTATTATTATTATTATATAGTTTAAGGGCCAACAAATCTAATTTGGTTATTTTTAAGAAGAAATGTTAGAAAAATCACTTCACCAAATTTCCGAAATTTTTGCCTGCCATTCAGTTGAATGTGGATCAGTATATATGTTTCACAATTATTACAAGTACTTATACTCCCTTTTTAAAAAGGGCTCTGCCCGTGAGTGTAGGTAATACTATATATATATATATATATATATATATATATATATATATATATATATATATATATATATATATATATATATATATATATATATATATATATATATATATATATATATTGTTTCCTGCTTATCTAATGCGTAGTTTCCTTGTCTTCTATCTGACTTTTGGTTCTCCGCACTTCGGAATTGCGGTGAATCGTTTGCTTTCGCGCTAGACATATCGAAATCCTTCAATAGAGACTGGCACAAAGCTTTGATTTTTAAAATCTGCTCTTTCGAAATCTATCATTCTCTCTGATTTCCTTTCTGGTCGTTTTGTAACAGCTGTTGGCAAGGGCCACCGTTCATCCTTTAAATCAATTAATAGTTTTGTTCCTCAGGTTTCTGTCCTATCCTCAACACTTTTTCTACTTTTCATTACTTCATCTCCTATCCACTCTTATGCTGATGACTCCACCCTTCATTACTCCTTTCAGTTTGAAAGACGCCCCCCTCCTAACAGCAGTTAATAGACTCGAGGAGGGTAACTTTGGAGCAACTAACCTTTGATCTTTCTCGTATTTCAAATTGGGGTAGAGAAAACATGGTTGTTTTCAATGAATCAAAAACTCAGTTCTTCCATCTCTTTAATCGACACAACCTTCCACACAATTACTGTATGACATCTTAGAAAACCCTCAACTCAAATCTTTATTTGTCCTTAATATTCTCGGTGTTTCTTTTTCTCTTAATTTTACCTGAAAGGATCGCATTACTTCTCTTTCTAAACAAGCTTCTGAGAGGCTGTTTGTTCTGAGGCGCCTTCAGAATTTCTTCACTCCACTCCAGTTGGTTGCTCTTAACAGGAGTGTTGTTCGCCCCTGTATGAAGTACGCTTCGCATATCTGGGGTGGTTCCACTTTTACAGCTCTCCTTGAGAAGGTGGAGTCTAGAGATTTTCGTTTAATTAACTCTTCCGATCTCACTCATTCTCTACAATTTCTTTCTGCCCGTCGAATTTTGCATCACTCTATACTATCGCTATAACAACGGACACTACTCTTCTGAACTCTTTCGTCACATTGAGAAGGGCTTGTGAACATGTCTTTCTACACAGTCTCGTCCTTTCTCTGTTCAACTATCAGATCCCAGACTTAATTAACCTGTATGCTCAATCTTACATGTACTCTACTTATGGACCGACCGGGGCCTTGGTCCTGGCCCCGGTCCTGGCAAAAAATCTGGGTAAATCGGTGTTTGCCTGCTGGGATTAAAATGGCAAATTATACTTATTAATGTGGGATTTTTTTCTTGTTTTTTCAATATTTTTTTGACCGCTTCTCTTCTGCTAGGTAATGCTCATCTTTGTGTTCTGATATTAGAAGCCCCCATAAAGATTTGGTTGAAAATTTTTTGCTTGGGATACCCGGAGGTCCTCTTCTAATTTCCTGACTGCAGATGTTCTATTTGCTATTTCGAGCCTATCCTGAAACATTGGAAAGTACTCCCATACTGCTGAAGCTGATCTTTTAAATATAGTGACTGAAAGTATAAACAAAATAATAATTTTGAAATAATGTAGCTAACTAATACAAGTTTGATACACAGCGAAAATATAGCAATCATATTTATAAATACAGGTTATAATGTTAATTTATATCTTACATTTTTCAAACTTTAGCTTAGGGTCTTACCTAAGTAAACTTGTTGAATCACTATTGTGAATCAGAAAAAAGAAATTTCAAATTTTTTTAAAAAATTTTAAAAGTTTTATTATACAAAGTCTGTAATTTTTTGAATTTTTTTTTTCGGAGAAAATGCATATAATCATTAATTTAAGTGAATGTTGGCTATTATACTTCTTCCTTATAATTAAATAAATCTCAATTAAAATTATACCTAATTTTCTTAACCTAAAATTTCAGTGCTTTTGACCTCTTTACAAATTTTATTTAATCCCGGCCCCGGCAAAATTCCAGCCCTGGTCAGTAACTAACTCTACTGATAAAGTCTGGAACACACTCCCTTTATCTGTTTTCCCAACTTCCTTTGACTTGAACACTTTCAAGCTCCGTGTACCGGAACATGTAGGCATTTAACGACCAGGTTCCAGTATTTTCCCAACTTTTGTGGAAATTGATAGACCTCTGGCCTTTTCCCACCAAAGGATATATATATATATATATATATATATATATATATATATATATATATATATATATATATATATATATATATATATATATATATATATATATATATATATATATATATATATATATATATATATATATATGAGGCTTCCATTTATATATATACACGTATGAGACTTCCATTTATATTTACACTTATGACAAATAAAATCTAATTATTGAAAAATGACTCCGTCGCCTCTGCTGCGAACAAAGTGTAAACAAGGCTCGTGTTAGAAACATATTATTATTTTTTTGACTTTTTAAAAAAATGTTTTTGATTTCATTTTCAGTTGTTTTTTTAAAAAAATGTTTATTTATGATTCATAACTTAGTTGTTATTTTTCGGTGGTGTTTTTTACTGTCGTTCTTTATTGTGATGTTTGTTGTTTTTGGTAGTGTTTATTTTTCTTTATAGTTACTGAAGTTGACCTCGCTCTTCGTGTTGGTGGTTGTGGTGATGTAAATGATGGAAATGTGGATGTTATATATAACATTGCATTTTTTTTTTCATTCTTATATTGAGTAAGGTTGTAGTTATTATTACTGTTGTACCTGTAGTTTTTATGGTAGTTTCTATGGTAGGAGTTGATGCTGTATTTGACTCTCGACTTAATTTATTTATTTATTTTTTTCAGTTGTATTTTTCATTGCCACAGTTGAAGGTAATTGCATAATTTTGGCAATTTTTGTTGTTGTAATTATCGGTCTTTTTATATGTTGTTGGAGTTGTTATTTTTGTTGTAGTTGTTTTTGGTTGTGATATTATTGATGTTTGTGTTTGGTATTTTGTTGATTGTTTTTTCTTAAAATTGAAGTGAAGTTTCGTGCCTTTATTAATTTAATTTTACTTTGTTTTTGGATTGTTGAAATTGTTGCAACTTTGATGGATGATAATTTGTCGCTTTTCAATTATAATTTTAACCTAATAGGTATAATTATTTTTACAAACAATAGAATATACTCAGTAATTATATATATATATATATATATATATATATATATATATATATATATATATATATATATATATATATATATATATATATATATATATATATATATATATATATAAGGTAATAATTGCAATTTAAATAAAATTGTAAACAATAAAATAAAAAAATATGTATTCATTGTATAGACAATAAATCAAGCAAATTGCAATGAAGTAAATGACAAATCAATCAATAAATTATAACTCTATAAATCAATAATCATAAATCAACGCCAGTCAGCGTCATTTAAAGTAGTTATATATATTATATATATATATATATATATATATATATATATATATATATATATATATATATATATATATATATATATATATATATATATTAGAGATGTACCGATAGTATCGGTATCGGCAGTATCGGTCATTTTTGGGGTATCGGTATCGGTATTGGTTAATATGGCCGACACTTGGCCGATACTCCGATACTTTGAATTCGACTACTAAGTAATGTCTTTACCTTAAAGGAGTATATTATGTTATGTTTAAATAATAGCGTTTTTTATATTTTGTCTTTTCTGTTGAGATCTCTTCTTTCATTATTTTTATCTTTATATTGTAGCTAGTTAAAGAATCTTCTTGCAAATTGTAATCATGTTAAAACATAAAAGCGAGTAGCTAAACTTTGTTAATACTTACTGGAAAATGGAAATGGAATATTTTTTGAATAAACACAAACATGAAAAAAGTTATTAGTATTATATTTATAGAAATCGGATCATGTGAGGAGAACTAAATGCAAGGACGACAGGACTAGCCATCCGGCCTTGTGATTTCTCTGTCAACGGCTTGTAACTACTCCAGAACCAGCATTGGGAACCATTGCTCGGAGAAGCGCAATCTTTTGAAGACCCCTGGGAGAGAGTGTTTGGAGGTTGGTTTGAGAACGATGCTGGTCCTACTGAAAGAGTGAAAACCCTACCTGAAGAGTCTGGATAGGACTCATGGACCGGCATGGGGACCGGCGAGCCGAAGAACTTGATCTTTTGGAGGGTCTCTGGGAGAACTTCTTCAAGCAGATGGGGAAAGATGCTGGTTCCACTGACAGGGTGAAAACCCTTCCTGGGAGAGGATATAGATATAGATAGATAGTATTATATTTGCATTTATTATTCCTAAAAGATAATATTTTAATTTATAAAATATACTTGGGCACAACCAAATATGAAATACATGACTAAGTATTGGTTGTACATTGAATGCAATCCTCAGTTGCCTAGCAGTACACAAATTTTCTATCTTATTACTGTGCATTTCTTAAAATAATTAAAGTATCGGTATCGGAACCTAAAAAATAGAGTATCGGTATCGGCCTCTTTACTGGTATCGGTACATCTCTAATATATATATATATATATATATATATATATATATATATATATATATATATATATATATATATATATATATATATATATATATATATATATATATATATATATATATATATTAGGAGAAAAAATTGAAAATAAAAAGTAAATATGAAGGAAAAAAAATGAAATAGAAAATTGTTTTCTTTCAAGAATTAAACAAAGATTTATTTGTTCTATACAGTAATTGTACTCTTGATTAAAATAGACCATATATATATATATATATATATATATATATATATATATATATATATATATATATATATATATATATATATTATATATATATTATATAATTTGATATAAAAGCCGAAACCTTACATATTTCTCACGAGAATTGTTGAAACAACCATTTTTTTCTCTCAAATTGCTGATTGATTTGACTCGATGCAATCGCCCTTTGAAAGTGTTCAAGACAAAGGAACTGGGTAAAAATTGGAAGCAGGAAGAGTGTTCTACAATTTTCCAGTGAAATACGTGTACAAATGGGAGCAGCTGTTAACTTTTCTGAATCCCAAGTTTTTCAGTTTATTAGATTGTGTTGAAAGATAAATCAGGCGAACTCTCCTCTTAGGAGGGGGTATTAGACTTCATTTCAGAAGATCATTTTTCTTAGGTTAGGTTAGGTTAGTAGTAGGTGGTATACGACTTCAGTTCAGAGGACCATAGTTCTGGCATAATAAAGATTGTTCAAGGAAAATGGTACAAGCGTTCGTCTGTTAGAAAGTGATTGGAGAGTCAATGGGTGATGGAGTCTTAAGAAAATCGACAAGTTCTAAATTCCATCTCTTCAAAGTGAGCTTGATTTGCGGTGTATAGTAGCTTATATATATATATATATATATATATATATATATATATATATATATATATATATATATATATATATATATATATATATATATATATATATATATATATATATATATATATTTAATTCAGTGTGTTATTTTAAGCAACCACAGGTGCTGATGTGAAAATGGTATATTCCAAATAAAATAAATAAAATATTCCTAATAAAAAAAAATCAAAAAAAAATAAATAAAACAAAATAATAAATTGTAGCAAATAAAAAACAGAGTCGTAGAATTTATTAAATTTTTTAACACTGGAAAGACAAAGGAAAGAAATTATACAAACGCATTCCAATTTTAAACCAAATAAAACAACATAAAAATTTTTTTTGAATATCTTAAATTGAAACCAACAAACAAATCCCTCAAAATTGATGATGATAAAAAAAAAAAAAAAAAAATGGCGAAAAGCGTCGGGCGTCTTTAAAAAAATCCATTATTATTGTAAACTCTTTTGCACTATTTACAGAACGCCTATTTCACGGAATACAATTGCATCCCGAATAGGAATCTATTAGAGAGCTTTTGTCAATTCCAATTTGGTTCGTTATATTTGTGTCAATTTTTATTTCATTATTTCTCTTCACTCTTTCCCTCCCACATAACCTCCCTCCCCCTCTCTCTAAACCTTTCCCCTTTCCCTCCTCCCTCCCTGAGTTTCTCTGTTCCAATTTCCGGTCGAAATATTGTATAATAAATGCAGATGAAAAATTAGTTTATCAAATCCTTGTTTACATGTTAAATAAAATAATTCATATATATATATATATATATATATATATATATATATATATATATATATATATATATATATATATATATATATATATATATATATATATATATATATATAGAGAGAGAGAGAGAGAGAGAGAGAGAAAATAAATATTAGAATTCTGTCCGAATTTACTGGAAGAGGGTTTCCGAGCCACATATTACGAGAAGAAAATCTTTCCATAACGTCGCCTTGTCAAGAAATTCAACTTGACAGACCAAAATTAATGCAAACTTTTAAAGTTTCGTCAAAATTTATTTATTGTTTTGAAAATTAAAATAGTTTTTTTAAAATTTCATTTAAATTAACCGTAACTGACGCTGTCCAAAGATTTGCGTTCAAACTTCCTCAAATTTTATATATATATATATATATATATATATATATATATATATATATATATATATATATATATATATATATATATATATATATATATATATATATATATATATATATATATATATATATATATATATATAATAAATTTCGTCACTAAGCAAGTTTCTAAGTGGTTGTGTCTTTCTAGGATTTCTTGTAATGTTTAGTGATTTCTCACACAGCCCTAATTGAAATGCTAATCTAAGGATTTTTCTTGTCTACAGCTCCCAAACTGTCAATGACTCTCACCCTCGAAGAAGTGCTCAGTTTTATTAGAATTTAATTATT
>SEYY01001574.1:0-17500 GCA_009176605.1 Armadillidium nasatum | reverse complement strand
ATATATATATATATATATATATATATATATATATATATATATATAATATATATATATATATATATATATATATATATATATATATATATATATATATATATATGGAGAATGCCGTTTTTTTTCTTTCTTTTTTTTTTGCAAATTTTTTTTTTTTTTTTTTTTTTTTTTTTTTTTTTTTTTTTTTTTTATTTTTATTTTTGCATTATAATTTAATTTATATATTATTATATATATATATATTATATATATATATATATATATATATATATTATATATATATATATATATATATATATATATATATATATATATATATATATATATATATATATAATATATATATATATATATATATATAATATAATAATATATATATATATATATATATATATATATATATATATATATATATATATATATATATATATATATATATATATATATATATATATATATATATATATATATATATATATATATATATATATATATATATGTAATGAAAATAGTCTTATAATGTCAAGTTAAAATAAATTCAGCATAAAATTAAAACAGATGGAGAATACAGATAAAGGAAGACATAGTCTAATAGCAGAAATAGGGAGTCCAATCATACATAATCATTCCTTGAAACATACATTCCTGTATTCTCGATCTGTTTTAATTTCATATTTAACTTACTCATTACAAATTTTGCAATTACCAACCAACTGTCATTTCAAAGCCAATCTCAAAAGACGATTATATTCCTGACAGTTTTCATTTATTATTATTGTGCTATTTATTTATTTATCTAGTTAAAAATTTTATTTTTGTCTTTTCCTCAAGTTTCATTGTTTTAGATAGCTGCTGTGTAGTTAAAAACAATTTTTTCCTCTGTGTTATTGATCATGTAATTTCCTTTTTAGTTCTCTTGATGATGGTTCAATAATAGTGGAACTGAAACGTTAGACTTTATTAAATATAAAAAAAATGCTTAATGTAATACGTTTTTTCAAAATCTTGATCCTTAAAATTATAATAATAATAAAAAACTGATGTTACGTTCATTTCTGGCCATCCTGTTTATAATAAAGATTTCGCTCAATAGGGGCACAAGCATATATATATATATAATATATATATATATATATATATATATATATATATATATATATATATATATATATATATATATATATATATATATATATATATATATATATATATATATATATATATATATATATATATATAACCAGATATGTCTGTCTGTAGCTTTCCATGTAAGTTAATTTTCTAATTCTAAATGCAAAGTTCAGATGTCATTTCTATCATCCGTAGAAATCAGCTTTAGCACATTCAAGCACACGCAAACACACTCTCAAACACAGATATTAAAGCTTTCCCCATTCATCCTACTTCTCTGATCACTCCCATTCGATCTTCCATCTGATCTCCATCTTTTTATCATATCAATTCCATTATATGTTTGTCATTCCACCCAACCACATTTTTACTAATACATTTCAATTTTTTTTTACACTTTCACATCTTTTAAAAAATTATCTCATTTCTTGACAGAATGAAGAACAAATGGAAAACTTGATAATTTAAAAATCAAAGACAATTTAAAAGAAATTTTAAGGAGGGAAAGTAAAATCATTAATTATAATTACACAAGAAAAAAAATAATAATTTTGCTTTTTTTTTAAAAAAGAAAAAGATTAATTGTCACCGAAATAATTTAAAAAGAAAACAGAATTTAAAAGTGCTCGTAGCTTCGAGACAAAATGTCAAGATGTAGGACTAAGATATAAGATTATGATAAATTCACATACATATACACACACACGCGCGCACACACATGCACATATATATATATATATATATATATATATATATATATATATATATATATATATATATATATATATATATATATATATATATATATATATATATATATATTATATTAATAATAATAATAACAATCCTTTAAAATATTGTATATACATTTTATTATTATATATATATATATATATATATATAATATATATATATATATATATATATATATATATATAATATATATATATATATATATATATATATATATATCACTCCTTCCTATAGGGCCTTGCCCATGAGCGATGGTGATCACTTTATATACATTCTTCATTATATATATATATATATATATATATATATATATATATATATATATATATATATATATATATATATATATATATATATATATATATATATATATATATATATCACTCCTTCCTATAGGGCCTTGCCCATGAGCGATGGTGATCACTTTATATACATTCTCATTTATATATATATATATATATATATATATATATATATATATATATATATATATATATATATATATATATATATATATATATATATATATATATATATATATATATATATATATATATATATATATATACTCCTTCCTATAGGGCCTTGCCCATGAGCGATGGTGATACTTTATATACATTCTCATATAATATATATATATATATATATATATATATATATATATATATATATATATATATATATATATATATATATATATATATATATATATATATATATATATATAATATTGATAAATGTAATATGAAATTCGTTCGAAAGAAATGCATATGGAAATTGAATCGTCTATTTTGAATAAGTAAATGAAAGCATGGAATAAAATTGAAATAAAGTGTATATAAAAACCGGAATAAAATGGTTGGACTGCTTTAGGTTCATTTCATTACTATTTCAAATTCATATATATATATATATATATATATATATATATATATATATATATATATATATATATATATATATATTATATATATATATATATATATATATATATATATATGTCCTTAATATTCTCAGTATATTTTTTCTCGCTATCTTTCTTGGAAGGATTATTCCTCTTTCTAAAAATACCCTAAGAAGTTGGGTGTTCTGAGGTGCCTTCAGATTCCTTCACATTACCACAGTTGCTTTCTCTTTATATAGGGGTATTTTCAACCCTGTATGGAGTTGATCCACTCATACGGCTCTCATTGAAAATAGACTTTCCCTCTTCTAAATTCTTTCGCTCTCACCAACTCTCTGTAATCTTTTTGCTACCCGTCGAATTGTTGCGTCACTATCTATGTTATTGTTATTGGAACAGACACTGCTTTTCAGAACTCTCCTGTCGCATACCTCCTCCATTGAGAAGGACTCGTGTGATGCGTCTTTCTCCACTGTCTCTTCCTTTCACTGTCTAACTTCCTGACCCAACACAATCTCTATGACAAGTCTTACATGTACTTTACTGGTAATGTCTGAAACACACCCCCTTTATCTGTTTTTCCAACTTCCTTTGACTTGCACACTTTCAAACACCGTATATTGGGACATGTCGGCCTTCAACTTGACCAATTTTCCAGTATTTCCCTAGCTCTGTTGAAAATTAGTAGGCTTTTGTCCACCAGAGGATATATATATATATATATATATATATATATATATATATATATATATATATATATATATATATATATATATATATATATATATATATATATATATATATATATATATATATATATAGAGAGAGAGAGAGAGAGAGAGAGAGATTTGTTAAATTAAACATATAAATAACCTTTGAATTTTAAATCTAAAGTTAAAAAGAATGAAAAATTGTGATATGAGAAGAACATTATGACTCAGAAAGAAATATTCTTAGTTATAATGAAAAAGCATCAGCTTTTCCCATTTCTGTAAGAGAGTCTTTTACTTTGTGGAGTAGTCCATACATACCTATGTATATTATCTGGTTTCATATTTAGTATATTTATGTATTATATATTTTAAGACTTGTCGGTTAACGATATCGATGAAATTTTATCGAAACATCCGAAAATGATGCTGAAATTGGGTTATATATATATATATATATATATATATATATATATATATATATATATATATATATATATATATATATATATATATATATATATATATATATATATATATATATATATATATATATATATATATATAAGGTAGGTTCGGGTAATAAGGCCTAGCTAAGGGAGATTTGAAATAAAATAAAAACTATACATCGAAATCAACCAATTTTAATGGTAAGTAAACCTATAGAACCATTATTATAAAATATAAACAAAAAATGACAACTT
The DNA here is from genome assembly GCA_009176605.1 of Armadillidium nasatum. Lineage (NCBI taxonomy): Eukaryota > Metazoa > Arthropoda > Malacostraca > Isopoda > Armadillidiidae > Armadillidium > Armadillidium nasatum. The sequence goes on along the minus strand of SEYY01001574.1, from coordinate 13,301 downwards.
TTGCCGTAAACAGAAACAAATTAAACATTTTTTAAAACCCTGTCTATAGGCCTTTTTATACTATGGTCGGGTAATGAGGCCTAAGACTTTAACATACATAGATAATCAAAATAGGCATCTTATATTTAGTAATTGAGATCAATAATCATAGATATGTATTAATCATGCATGAAGTCTTACAAAAATCAACAAATTCCCTGATCTTTTGTACCGGGCTAAGTTCATTGGTCATATAACCCTTTGTAGATTTTTGTACTAATGTTCCCGGTGGAAGGTTGTCATATAACTCTGGTTTCAGTCGTTTACCTTTAAAAAATGATCATTTGGCGGTATTGCAATGCCAAGTGCATTTACACATCCGGCGATTGTGACACTTTCAGCGTGTTCTGAAGACTGTAAGTGCACTCTTTTAGCTCCTTTCTTTGGTAAAACAGTCTGCTGGTGGTAGATCGTAAGACGGCAACCTTTCTCATCCATATTGTAAATTCTTTCAGGTATGACTTTTCAAATCTAGATTATAATAAACTTCACTCAGTCGTTTAAAGTGATCATCAACAATAAATTTATTAAGTTTTTGAGCTCTGGCCGGGTTCATGAATTGAGCTTTTCTTCTAGATATTTCTGGATGTCTTTTCATGAACGCCTTAAACCAATCTTTACCAGCAACTTTAGCAGATTGGTTGAAGTTGTTCTTGATGTTATTAAGTTCGCAAAATTTAAAGATCAAGCGTCGGAGAATCAGTGGATTCACAGGCAAACCAATTTCAGCGAACCTCATGATTCTGTTTACAAGTTCAGTTTCCTGGTCGTCACTGAGTATGGATTTTCGACCTAGTGTTTTTTTTAAACTGCCGGTCTGAAGATGATTCCTAATGGTTCTTCTGGGAACTTTACACCTCTCAGCAGCTTTATAGGTGCTCAGTATTCCTCTTTCTACCGCTTGAACAGCCGACACCAAGTCATTTTCAGACCACAATGCTCGTTTGGGGGACATTGTGATTGCTATCACTGAAAATAAACAATAAACAAGTAGTTAACAGTTGTTATTATTTATTATAACACTCCTTGCAATTTAAAAAAGATACTAACTAAAACTTTAATATTGATAGAAAAAGGATAATAAGGCCTACGGTCAAATTTTGTAGGCCATAATAACCTCAGATAACGTGTGTAAATAAAAATAAAAATAATAGGATTTGAACCATGATATTATAATTTAAACTTCAAAGGTCATAAAAGTATGAAATAATAGAAATCTATAATGCAAAATTATATAGTTATGTGAAATATTTCAAAAAAATACTTACGTTTGTATCGGACAATTTTTTTATTATTCGTGCTGTGTAACCACTCCTAACAATGAATGACGCCGCACTGGCGACATCGCGCGAGCCATCGCGTCGCGACACATTTGAGGCGCCATCTTTGAGTGTTAGCACCTACGTTTGTGACCTTGAGCGATTCAAAGAATTTTAAATTGGATTTTTATTGCTTAGGCCATATTACCCGACAGGCCTTATTACCCGAACCTACCTTTTATATAATATATATATATATATATATATATATATATATATATATATATATATATATATATATATATATATATATATATATATATATATATCAGTGGCGGCTTTTCAGGGTAGGCGGAGTAGGCAACGCCTACTTGCTTTTTTGAACCCAAAAATATTACAAAGTTAGCATATATAAATATATATATATATATATATATATATATATATATATATATATATATATATATATATATATATATATATATATATATATGATTGATTTTAAAGGCATACTAAAAGCCGCCGACGTAAATTTGAACCTAATTCCCTTTTTTCATACTAGCGCTGAGTGAAGACAGTAATTTTCTCGGTCAAAAAAATATATTCCTTCTCGGCAACTGTAGGCATCATCTCCCTACGCCGACTCTTCACAGTATAAATATATACTACTCATTCTATTGTGGTCTCTAAAGCAGTCCTTTTTTTAAAATAAAATTTAAATTACATTGTCAATAATAATAATAATATAATAATAATAATAATAATAATGTATTTTAACTTGATCATCTCTTGCCCCAATTTATTTAATTCATAATTTATATAGAATACTGAAAACTGACTTGTAACACAATATAAAAAATATACTATGTGTATCGATAAGACTCTAGATCTGAGTCAGTATGAGTCAGTGAGGCAGGCGTCTCCATACGCGCCTTTTTGTTCTTCGTATCAAAGCCTAATGTTGAGTCTACGTTCTTTAATTTTGGTTTTTTGTGCTAAAGTTTGTTTAAATATCATTTATTAAATATTAATTTATTACTGATTTGTGTGTTTTTAATAAAAAATGAGCTGTTAGTTTTTAAAAAGAAGTGACTCAACATTGCATGAGAAATTAAAGATTTTGAAATAAAAATAAATAAGTGCAAGTACAAAATATATATATATATATATATATATATATATATATATATATATATATATATATATATATATATATATATATATATATATATATATATATATATATATATTATTAGGGGATTTAAATGCGCGGGTTGGTGTGGACAGGGGAGGAGGTGTAGTGGGCCCGTTTGGGGTGGGGGACAGAAATTCAAATGGGGAGAGTCTATTAGAAGTATGCGTGGCGAATAGATTGATTATAGGGAATACTTGGTTTGTTAAAAAGTTGAATCATAAGTGGACTTGGGTTAGTGGAATAAATGGTGAAAAGGGTTTACTTGATTATATATGTATTAAGAAAAAAGTAAGAGATAGATTACTTGATGTCAATGTGTTTAGAGGAGCTGCTAGAGGGATATCTGATCATTATTTGGTGTTGGGTAAAATTAGAGTAAGGGGAGGTTGGAAAAAGATTAGGGATATAAGTAGAGCAGTAGAGGTTGTGAAAGTAGAGAGATTGGAGGAAGAAGGGGTGGGGGAGCAATTTAGAAGAGAGATTAGGTTAAGATGGGATGAGGTAAAAGAGAGTGTTGTTGAGGGAGTGGAGGTGGAATGGGGAAAGTTAAGAGAATCTTTGGTAGAAAGTGCAAAGAATGTTTGTGGATAAGAAGGGTGGGAGGGAGGTGTAAAAGAAAAGGAAGTGAATGGTGGTGTGAGGAGGTGAGTATTGTTGTGAGAGATAAAAAGATAGCTTTTGAAAAATTTTTGGGTACAAATAAGATAGAGGATTGGGAGGCTTATAAAGATAAAAAGAGGATTGCTAAAAGAGAAGTAAGAAGAGCGAAAGAAAGAGCAGATATAAAATGGGTAATAAAATAGTGGAGGGATTTAGAGAAAGGAATAAGATGTTTTGGAAGGAGGTGAATAAGGCAAGGAATAAAGGGAGGTGAGAGGAGGGGGAATTAAGGGCTTAGACGGAGAAATAAGACAGGAAGTAAAGGAGGTTGGAGCAAGATGGATGGAGTATTTTAGTAGGTTGTTAAATGTGAGGGGAGGTAGGAGTGTAGATGATATGAGGGATAGGGGAGGGATGGTGGATGAGTCTGAGGGGATAATCCTTATAGAAGAAATAGGCAAAGCTTTGAGGAAAGTGAAAAGAGGTAAATCTACGGGTTTGGATGGAATAAGTGGGAAATGCTGTTGGAAAGGGGGTGTGAGTGTGGTAGAGTGGATGTTAAGATTATTTAATTTATGTTTGACATCGGGTGTGGTACCACAAGATTGGCAGGATGCATGTGTGGTTCCTTTGTATAAAGGTAAGGGTGATAAGTTTGAGTGTGGGAGTTATAGGGGGATAAGTTTACTTAGCGTTGTAGGGAAAGTGTATGGAAGAATTTTACTGAATAGGGTAGGGATGGATGGGTTAATAGGAGAGGAACAAGGAGGTTTCAGAGAAGGAAGGGGTTGTATGGATCAGGTTTTTACATTGAGAATGATTGAAGAGAAAAGTAGAGAGAAAAAGAAGGATGTGTACATGTGCTTTATGGATCTTGAAAAAGCTTACGATAGGGTAGACAGGAATAAGCTGTGGGAGGTCCTGAATGAGTATGATATTGAGGAGAAAGTTCGGAAGGTATAAGAGCTTTATATCGGAATAGCAGGGCATGTGTGAGAGTGAACAGAATGGAGACTGAGTTTTTTGATGTAAATAATGGTCTGAGGCAGGGTTGCGTAATGTCTCCGGGGTTATTTAATTTATTTATTAATAAAGTGGTTAGTAAAATGGATAGGATAGGGAAAGGGGTGAGAATGAGGGAACATGTTGATATGTGGGATGCAAATGTATTGATGTATGCGGATGATGTGGTACTTTTGGCTGAAACACATGAAAATTTGAAAGTATTGGTGGATGAGTTTGTAAAGGGTTGTGATGATTTGGGTTTAAGAGTAAATGCAGGTAAGAGTAAAGTGCTGTGGATGAAAAATGGGGAGGGAGGAGAGAGGGGTGTGGTTGAGGAAGATGATGTACAAATTAAAGTAGGTAGGGAGAAATTGGAGTTAGTCACTGTATTTAAGTATCTGGGGGTGATTTTTGGAGAGGTTGATGTAAATATGAGTGATGAAGTTTGTCATAGAATAAGAGAAGGGGAGAAGGTGTTAGGCGGTTTGAGGGATATTTGGGATAGAGGAAGGTTACCAAGGGAGGTGAAGGTGAGAATGTTTGAGGCATGTTGTATACCAGTGGTTATGTATGGGAGTGAAGTATGGAGGTTGAACGCTAGAAAGAGAAAAAAAATAGAAGTTTTCGAAATGAAAGGTCTAAGAGCGATTTGTGGAGTTGGTAGAAGAGATAGAATCAGGAATGTTAGAATAAAAGAAATGTGTGAATGGAGAAAGAGCTTGGTTGAGAGAGCTGAACGAAGTATGCTGAGATGGTTTGGACATGTTTGTAGGATGAATGAAGAGAGATTGGCTAAAAAGGTATTTGTTTCAGAAGTGGAGGGTGTAAGAGAAAGGGGGAGACCGAGGGGAAGCTGGATGAGTAATGTCAGGGAGCTGTTAAGGGATAGAGGAAAGAATTGGGATGAGGGTGTGCGGTTGACAGAGGATAGGAATGAATGGAAAAGATTTGTAAAGGGGTGAATATTTGGATGAATGTGGCCTGCGATAGCTACCACCCCACGATTGTGGGAAAGGTTGTAAGTAAAAAAAAAAAAAAAAAAAAAAAAAAAAAAAAAAAAATATATATATATATATATATATATATATATTATATATATATATATATATATATATATATATATATATATATATATATATATATATATATATATATATATATATATATATATATATATATATATATGCATTTTTATGTAGAAAATTAATATTAATATTTTACTGGTGAAAATGAACTTCAGTAATGACATAATAGCTTCTTTATTAGAGAATCCTTTTGCTTCAAGATCTGAGGAGGAAAAAAGATTAATTTTAAAAGAAGGGAGAACAACACCAAAACTTACCCATATACATGTTTGTAAAAAAAGGTACTAGAGCATTTAAATCGACATGGTATGATAAATTTTTGTGGCTTTGTGGTAGTTTACAAAAAAATCGTTTATTTTGTTGGCCATGTACTCTTATAGGAAGAAAGAGAAATGTATGGTGTAATGAAGGGTATAACGACTGGAAAAATCTGTCTATTGCCTTGGATAGGCACTCTAGTTCGAAAGACCACATTCAAAATGAAGTTACTTTTAAGACATTAAGTAAAGAGTCCTTGACCGTTTTGGAACAAATAAACGAGCAAGCAAAAAGATCAAGAAAGGCATTTAATGAAATAGTTGCTAAAAATAGACAGATATTCAAAGTACTAATTGATCTTACTTGTCTACTGGCTAAACAAGAGTTATCTTTCCGTGGACATGATGAATCTAAAGATTCGTACAACCAAGGGAATTTTAAAGAGTTTTTCTTTGTGATGATGAATAATAATGAAGAATTAAAAAACCATTGGGAAAAGATGCGTGGATTTACTGGTCTGTCAAAAACTATTCAGAACGACATTATCGAGTGCATAGCTATGGAAATAAAGGAAACCATTTGCAACATAATACGTGACTCACCCTTTTTTTCTATCCAAGTCGATGAAACGACAGATAAATCTGAATTAACTCAGTGTTCCGTAATTTGTCGTTGTGTTGATTCTTTGGGTAAAATAAAAGAGCATTTTTTAGGCTTTTACGATGTAGGTGAAAACCGAAGCGCAACAGGAATATGCCAAAAACTTGTAGAAATATTAGAACCATTTGATTTTAAAAGTAAACTCGTTGCACAAACATATGATGGCGCTAGTGTAATGTCTTCTGAGCTAAATGGGCTTCAGGCAAAAATTCGTAGTCTAGCTCCTCAAGCACTTTTTACTCATTGTTTGGCACATCGATTGAACCTTGTCCTACAGCATAGCTGTCGCAATGTATCAGCCATTAATATTTTCTTTGCAAATTTACAAGGAATACCTTCGTTTTTTCATAAGTCAGCCAAACGAACTGCTGTTTTAGATCGAATAGTGAATAAAAAGAATACCAACGCACAGTGAAGTGAGGTGGAATTCGAATTCTAAAATCGTAAATTCTATTTTCAAAGAAAGAAAAGGGCTGATTGAAGTGTTCGAAGAACTTATGAAAACTGAAAGTACAAATAGCAAAACAATCCGGCAAGCAGAGGCTTACAAGAATAAATTGTGTGAATTTGACTTTGTTTTCTATTTACTAATCTTCAATGACATATTTCTGAAAACTGAAATTCTGTATAATGTCCTCCAAAAAAAAACAATAGATATTCAGATGTGCATTTCAAATATATCTATTTGTGAAAGAGCTCTACATGACATGCGAAATGATGCTAATTTCCTAAGTTATATGAAAAAAGCTGAGATTGAAACTGGAAAGGGTCCACGTACTTTAAGAAATAAAATAAATAATGAATCTTCTGTGTCTTGCCATTATAAAATGAATTATTATTCTGTCTTAGATAATATTACTACTCAAATAAATACTCGATTCTCCAACATGTCAGCTTTAAAATTTCTCGCACTTGCAGATTCCTGTCAGTTTGCAAAATTTCAAAAAATATTTCCCAGCGATTCTCTGAAGTCCGCTGATGGACACTTACGGAAACTATTTTAATGATAATGTTCTTCGAAACGAGTTAAATATAGTCTATGCTGAAGAAAACCGCAAACTTTTTCACGATAAAGATGTAGAATCTATTTTGAAAAATATTGTGGAGAATGACTTGTGTATAACACTGCAACAAACTTTTAGACTTTTTAGTCTAATTGGTACCATTCCAGCAACTACAGCGTCAGTAGAAAGGAGTTTTTCATGCTTAAATCGCATTAAAAGCTGCTCAAGGAACACTATAGGACAGGAACGTCTCTCATTCTTGTCTTTACTTTCCATAGAAAAAGAGCTTTTAACGGAGCTATCAAGTGACTCTTCATGGCATGAAAAAAATAATAAAGAGATATGCTCTAAGGAAAGATAGGAAAATAGATCTTCTTTATAAATAAGTGTAAGTACAAAAATATATGAATTTATATATATATATATATATATATATATATATATATATATATATATATATATATATATATATATATATATATATATATATATATATATATATATATATATATATATATATATATATATATATATATATATATATATATATTATATATATTATATATATATATATATATATATATATATATATATATATATATATATAATATATATATATATATATATATATATATATATATATATATATATATATATATATATATATATATATATATATATATATATATAATATATATATATATATATATATTTAAGAGAAGCTGGTCTCGTAGTTCCTTGCAAGAGTATAAATCCTCATACACTGTTAGGTCATATATGACATGTTTCACCAGAGAGGAGTCTTACCAAACTCATCATGTGTATTGAGAACTGAAAATTTTTGTTGGCAGCGTGGCTGGTTACTCGAAGAATTAATTCTGATTTGAGCTCAGAATTGGCATGAAAAATGAAACAAATTTGTTCTTTCTTTCCTTAATGGCATGTTCTAACTTCTTCCAGGAATGCCCCCCACACATCAGTTTCAGTATATAAATTAAATCTGTTTTATGCAAAAAGACTCAAATTTCAATCTTTAATTTTAGTTTCAGCTTTATTTAGAATGTTCTTGTGATGTAAGCAGACAGGTGAGGGACTTAGTCCATGGCCTTTTAGAAAGTGTAGGTTTGATCGTTATATTAATAACTTTTCTAATATATATATTAACGTTATATTAATAACTTCTTACTCAAATATATTTGTGCACAAACTATTACGTGGTATTATTTTGGCAATGTAAGACTATTATGATTTTAAATAAAGTAAATTAATTACTTTGAATTATTGGTATTCTCACTGGTTCAATCAGTTTTAATGATTGTGATGGTCAAAGACTTTAAAACCCCATTGTTTGACTCGCACACACTATCTTATTTTTTCATCTATTTTTCTGTTATTGGTAAAATTAACTATTGGATGAATTAGATAACAAGATATATTGTGGTTCTCAATACCTGTGCTTCCGAGCTTTCAGCTTGCCTTGGTAAATTATTTCTTCTATGTCTGTCGTTTTCGATCTTTCTTTCCAGCTAGAAGTAGAACCCAATTCTGTTTGTGTTGAAGAAGCAGGAACCCCTCTCAACTAGTTAATTATCGTTTTATTCCTTTAATCACTATTCTTCCCTAATTTTTTGAATCTACTCTTAAAAAGTTAGATTTGGAAGCGTCTTAAATCATTTATTCTTATATTCAATCGCCAGTGTGACATTCTTAAGAAACGATCAACTGGCCATCTTTCCTTTCCCTCTGATTCTTGGTTCTCTGTTCTTTAGCATTTCGGTGAATCTTCATGCTTTAGCACCGGACATTTTGAATACCTTTGATTAAGTCTGAAACTAATCTTCAATTTCGAAACTTTCCACTCTTGATATCCATTCTTCTGTATTTGTCTGTGTAGTCTTCTCTCTCAATTTCCTTTCCTGTAGTTTCACAGCAACTGCTGCAGACGATCACTGTATCTTTAAATCTAATAATTGTAGTGTTCCTCAGGATTTTCTCCTAACCTCTAAACCATTTTTCTATTTTTCATTAATGACCTTCATCACTTCATTTCCAATCCACTCGATCCTATGACGAAGGCTGCATAAAACCTTTATTATTACTTTCACTGTGAAAGATATCCTAAATAGCAATTAGTCAATCGTAGGAAGGTGGCCTTAAGGTCACAAAGTTCTGATCTTTCTCGAATATATATATATATATATATATATATATATATATATATATATATATATATATATATATATATATATATATATATATATATATATATATATATATATATATATATATATATATATATATATATATATATATATATATATATATATATATTATAGTAAAAATCTCCGGTTTTATAAATGATAATTTCAAATTCCTTCCAAAAAACATTGTTGAAGCGTCATATAGGTAATACATAAAAAATAGTTAAATAGGTAAATAAATAAATAAGCAAATGAATAAATAAATAAAATAAATAAATAAATTAAAACTGAGTAATTTGTTGAGTGTAGAATGAGAGAACTTGGTTATTTTAAAGCACCGAAAAAGCATTCCCTAAAAAAAAAAAGAAAATTAAAGGAAATATTTTTTCTATACCTTAAAGGGGCGTAAGCCACAAAAGTGACATTAAAGATTTTGCATTACGATTTACCTCACACAAGTTCGTGTACGCTGTAAGTATAGATTTATACACTCACATGTGCGTGAAAAAATATTAGTTAAGTATTAAATGTTGGATGAGATTCAGACGATGTTTCTCTTGTCTTCCGGATATTTCGATTTCTGATGCAGATATGGATGCGGATGCCAATGTAAAAGCAGAGGTCCGGCAGACCCTCTATGTAAATAATGTAAAATTTATATTCATTAATAACTCATATATATAATATATATATATATATATATATATATATATATATATATATATATATATATATATATATATATATATATATATATATATATATATATATATATATATATATATATATATATATATATATATATATATATATATCAGGTCATCATATTTAACAAAATTCTAGTATTTGGTCAGAATTTCCTGTTTTAGTAAAATTGAATCCTAAATAAAGGTCTCAGTATTATCATTAACTCAATTCCACCAATTCATAAATCTCTTAATACAATTCTTATAAAATTCTTTTGGTTTGGAGAAAAATAATGTAAAGCTAATCTCCTCCTGTTGTGTGTTAAGAGGTTAACCAACAAGATGGTTGTATAACCTCCGGAATAATTGGTAAATATATGATGCATGATCTGGAGAGTAAGGTGTGTCGAGGATTTTTCCCCAGATGATGTCTCCAATCTTTTCACATATTCTATTTATTGTATATGGTCTTGTATTTTCCGGATAGAACACCAAACCTTTGTAATTGATCAAAGTAAGTCACTCTTCCATTAACGGAGTGTTTAATGACTAATTCATCATGAACCGTATTACAGATTAGTCTCATAACTTACGCCATAAAAATCCAAGGATGTGCCTTTTTTTATCATATATATAAGGTTAATTTTTTGGATGTCTTTGGTGTGTGAAATATGAGGCTCATTTATTATATTTTTCAGATGTCTGCCATAATATTTACACACTTGTTGGTAGCAACTCAAAGTGGATTCAATCAACACGATCCCACCATTCATCAAATATTTATTTGAATGGAGCTCCACTTTGGGTTGTGCTTTACCATTTGCACGAAATATATATACACTATTACAGTGTCATGTTAGTAAATAAATCGTAATGTGATCTCGTAGCTTCATCTTAATCGTGCTACATAAAATAGATAAAACATATTAAAATATTATTTAACTTTATCGATATCAGATTACTATATATATATATATATATATATATATATATATATATATATATATATATATATATATATATATATATATATATATATATATATATATATATATATATATATATATATATATATATTATATATATAAAAATAAATAAAAATAAAAAAAAAAAAAAAAAAAAAAAAATAAAAAATATATAAATATAATAAAAAATATAATATATATAATATATATAATATATATATATATATATATATATATATATATATATATATATATATATATATATATATATATATATATATATATATATATATATATATATATATATATATATATATATATATTGACAATCCTCCATGCATTCATATGATACACACATTGAGTGAAATTTTTGAGATTATAAAAAAGCGTTTTTGGAAATGAGTGTTAAAAACCAAGTTCAATTAAGAGTTTTCCAATTAAAGTTTAAATGCCAGCGCCTCGATGGCATTTCTTTAAAAAGATATTGTAAAATGCAGTCGTTTCTTCGGCATTATTTCGGACTTAGAATGGCTTCGAAAGAAATATTGATTTTTTTATGAAAATTATTATTTTTATTTACTTGATTTACTTATATTATTATTATTATTATTATTATTATTATTATTATTATTATTATTATTATTTTATATTATTATATATTATTAATATTATTAATTATAATATTTAATTAAATTATATTTTTAATTATTATATTATAAAAAATATATATATATATATATATATATATATATATATATATATATATATATATATATATATATATATATATATATATATATATATATATATATATATATATATATATGCGGTTACTGTGGCATAAGGGTATATTAAATATCTGACATGTTTGAAGGCATTGGTTCGATCCCTCACGCGGAACTTAGAAAGTACGTAAAAAAGTTCCTCTCCATCAAGTTCCCAACCGGGAATCACATAGACCCCCCAAAGGAACACAAACTTTGAGGGGGTCCTCAACGGAAAATGCTATTTCGGGGGCCCATAATATGAGTTAGGGGTCTATGATAAAATATTATAAATAAATAATATTATAAGTTATTATATATATATATATATATATATATATATATATATATATATATATATATATATATATATATATATATATATATATATATATATATATATATATATATATATATATAACTGAAAGGAGCTTCTGTTTTCCTTTGGAATCCATTATCTAAATCAGGGGTTCTCAATCTGGGGGGCGCGCCCCCCTGGGAAAGCATGCCATCCCTCATTAATTTGTGCAATAAAGATATCATTTAATTATAAAACAACATTGAAGTGGAACAGTTAATCCAATACTTGAAATCACAGTAATATATATATATATATATATATATATATATATATATATATATATATATATATATATATATATATATATATATATATATATATATATATATATATATATATATATATATAGAAAGAGAGAGAGAGACGTGGGGGGTGAGGGGGTGACCTCATACAGTAGTGTAAAAAGGGGGCAAGGAACTCAAAAGATTTAGAATTCTTGATCTAAATTATTTCTTTAAAAAATTTTTGACTTGATATTTTTCAGTAGTATCTGTGTCAAAATATTATTAAAATATTTTTTTTTTTTTACTTCATATATTTATTTGAATAAAAACTATAAATATTATTATTATTATTATTATTAATTTTATGTTATATTATTGATAGTAATAGTAGTGGTAACAATAAAAGTACTAGTACTAGTTGTAATAGTGGTTGTAATAGTAGTAGTAGAATTATTAATAGGTGTAAAGTTAACATTGAAAGTTTAAGCTGTTTTATTTGGCATTAATAATAATAATAATAATAATAATAATAATAATAATAATATTGATAATGTAATATATAATGTAAATTTAACGTGTACGTTTTTATTCGGTTCATAATGTAATTATTATATAATAATAAAAGTAAATAATAATAGAAGTAATAATAATAATGATAATAATATGATTATTTTTATTATTGTTTTTATTATTTTATTGTATTAGTAAAACCTAAGGAAATTAGGGATGTGCTCTTTAGTTTATGGTATTTCAAAAATAAGTTGTTTTTAATTTTTTTATGAAATGACCAAGGGATGATTGATTCCTGAAAGTTTATGGAGAGGGTAGTTCACTCATCGATACCCTTGAATCATATGGTCCTTTGAGATTTAGTTAGAAGGTTTTTTGTCTAGTCACTCCTGCGTAAGGGATTCTGTGATACGGTGATTAGTTTTCTTCACAGTCTTGTATTTCATAAATATGTTTGCCAGAAATTCATTTGCAGTTCCATTTCA
>SEYY01001573.1:20000-24767 GCA_009176605.1 Armadillidium nasatum | reverse complement strand
TCCTTTTTCTTCATGTAACAAATATGGTATTCATCTTCTTTAGGCTCATATGAAGTACTACATGTTTTGCAATAAGCTTTTGTACAATCATGACTAAAGTGTTCAAAACGGATCCATCTTTATTTGTGTTAGACATAGTTGGACAATTTTTAATTTTCTTACATGTTTTGTTAGCAGTGTGATTATCAAAACAGATTTTGTTATAAAATTCGCGGTTACAATCTTTACATTCAATGAAATGTCCATTATGACCTGCAGATCCTCGGCATTTATCATTTAGACATTGCCGACACCCATAATGATCACAGTCCAGTTTATGCGAAATGTTATTGCTATTGAAAGTGTAACAGAAAGTACAGAAAATTCCGTTCCTATACGCTTCTTTTTTCTTGGTATTTTCAAAACATAACTTTAATTTATCTTCGGCTATAGCAAAATAATGGTCTTTCCCATCATACCCTATAATATATAGAGGATCATTTCGATCTTTATTTGCTGGATTATACAGAATCTTCACGTTTTTTCCTTCCGGAGCAAATACGATGATCCTACATTTTTCAAGCCTTCTCAATTTTCTCGAAATCAGTAGCAATGAATGGGTCTTTATATTCCATGCCGCAGGACTTTGCTAGTTTCTTTGCAGCCTTCTCTATAGTACCAGAGCTAATACCTTTAGCTAATTTGCCTTCGCGTACTGTTTTTCTATACAGTACAACTGCTCTGAAGGCACACCCTACAGGCCCCTCCTTAAGATGTCCTTTAGGAATTTTACCGCTCTCGAAAGAAATGTTCATTGGTATTAATATATGAGTGTTTTTACCAATGTTAGGAGTATCTGTTTCGCCATTCCCTTTAGCCATACGGAATACAGTAGCAACAACTTTAAATTTAGAGAAAGTGGCTTTATCTCCTGATTGGAAAGATCCTTCTAATCGTCGCATCATTTCTTCTACAGTATTGTCAGCAGCTACATCCGTCCAAGCGATATTAACATAATACTGATGACTACGAGGCGCTCCATCGTTGAAAGTGAAGTTGATACCAACCCTCATAGTAGCGGAGTCGTAGTTTAGATCTCTCAGAATTTCATCAACCACTTCAGTGACGACCATCTTAAATGATTCTTCAAGACCTCTCTCTCCATTAAAAAAGTTTACATCTCTGATTCTAACGTTGTAAGTATGTCTATCCATGTTAGTCTTAATGCGTTCCATTGACTCATGAGTAATATCAGCAACAGAGATTTTCTGTTTCTTGCTTGAATTCTCGCCGACTGTGGGTTTTGCCTGAAACAACAGAGATTTGCTAAGTATATTAATATAAAATATATGAAATTTTATACTAATCTATCAAATATAAGAATATAAAATGTTTGAATAAGGTGAAAATACATAAGATGTACTTGATATGAATAGATATACGTAAGTTTTTAATAAATCATCCAAATAAACACAAAACCCAAAATGTTTGTATAAAATAATGAAACCTCAAATAAAGACATGGGGGCTTTGTTAAAAACAGTATTCATGATTATTAAGCACTAAGGTTAAATATCCGCATAAGCTTAAAATTATTTAAGAAACCTAAATTGAGACAAAAGTTTAATAAAACATTATGCTAATCTATCAAACATAAAACGTAAAAATTTATGTATAATCAGAAATTATTTAATAAAGTAACTTGACATGAAATTGAATCTAGGCTTGTATAAATATAAAAACTTAATTTAACCATAACTGAAATGTAAATTTAAAAGATACCTACGTTAAGTAAACAATTTAAAAGCAAACTTTAAGATAAACTTAATGCAAATTAAAACAAATTTCAAAAAACATAGAGCTAACTTAAATAAATTTTAACATATTTTGCTTAAAAAAAATACTTACACCATCCATCTTTTCTTATATCTGGTCAGGGAGAGGGAAATTTAGATAAATAGAATTCGTTCCACCTTTAGAGCTCCAGATTATGTCTCACCCAAGAAAAATTCTCGTACACTTCTGTAAACAAATTTTTAAATAGAAATAAATTAATAAATAAAAATAATCGCTATAAAAAAAATTTAAATAAAAATAAATTATAAATTTAAAATAAATTAAAAAAAAAAAAAAAAAAGATTTTAAATAAAAATAACTAAATATTTAGAAATAAATTATAAAAAAAAAAGTTTAAATAAAAAATAAATAATTTCGAAAAATAAAAAATAAAAAAAAAAAAAAAAAATAAAAATAAAAAATGAAAAAATAAAAAAAATAAAAATAAAAATAAAAAAAAAATAAAAAAATAAAAATAAAAAAAATTAATTATAAATTTAAAAAAAAAAAAAAAAATTATAAATATTTGAGAAAATAAAAGTTTTAATATTCATTGTTGTAAAATAAATCTACTAATTAATATTAATATAAAAAGTAATTCTTTTAAATTGATAAAGTTAGATTATAAAATGAAAAATTATTTTCATGAGCTCTTACTTTTCCATTATACAATAAGTTAAAAGTTAGACCTACCTTAAAGTAAATAAACAGATAACGATGTTGACGCTATGCAGTCTAGAATAGAAATGAGCTACAGCCTCAATCATACGTCTTATATGTGCGTTCACTCAAGCTATGTTGCCAGATCTCTCTAAAGAACGGAAAATACTAAAATGAAAATATCTCTAGATTCAGTAAATCATGAGAATGTTCTCTATAATTCTTAACTGATCAGCACATCGAATATATATATATATATATATATATATATATATATATATATATATATATATATATATATATATATATATATATATATATATATATATATGTGTGTGTGTGTGTGTGTGTGTGTGTGTGTGTGTGTGTGTGTGTGTGCGTGTTTTATCATGAACGGTACTAACTTCTTAAATGAATAATCCTCTTACACCCCTTTAAGAATAATAATATGCTTGTGTGCGTTTGTGTGCTTGCATGCATGCGTGTGTTTCTATGAGCATTTAACAAGGTTTGTTGTTATAAAAATAATAATAATAATAATAATAATAATAATAATAATAATAATAATAATAATGAAATTAGAATAAGGAGGGCTACTAAGAGCAGTGATAAATGAAAACAAAAATCACTGCTATGGAAACACATGATTGCGAGCGTGTGCGTGTGTGTGTGTGCGTGCATGTTTGTATATATATATATATATATATATATATATATATATATATATATATATATATATATATATATATATATATATATATATATATATTTATATATATATTATATATCTTTTAAATTTGACAAGAGAATCACAGTCAACAATCTCTTGTGGCAAACCATTCCAAAAATTAACAACTCTATTACTGAACGAGTATTTTCTTAGATCGAGATGGTATGACTTCTTTTTAATTTTCTTATCATGTCCTCTAGTTACTCTTCCTTGGTCCACTATAAAGTATATTTCAATCTCTGTATTACTGCCAGATGAAAATATTTTGTAAACTTGTATCATAACCCCTCTGAGAAATGTCCTTTCAACCGAAAACATTCCTAACTCTTTCAACCTCTCTTCATAGCTCTTATTTTCAAAGCCAGAAATCATCCTTTTACTTTCTCCAGCATATCAATGTCTTTTCTTAAATGAGGAGCCCAAACCTGTGCACAATACTGTAATGTTGGCCTATCATCCCTATTATATAGCTTGCTTATAACCTCTTTGCTCTTGTAAACTACATTGCGATTAATTATACCTAATATCTTATTATCTCTATTCCTTGCTACCAAACATTGGTCACCCATCTTCAGATTACTGCTAATAATCACTCCTAAATCCTTTTCTTGGCCCACAGTTTCAAGCCATCCCCCATTCATTTCCTAATTAAATCCTTCATTTGAGTAACCTACATGAAAAACTTTACATTTTTTACTATTAAAGTTCATTTGCCACCTCTCTGCCCAACCAAGAAGTCTATCTAGATCACCTTGAAGCTTTATGCATCCATCATTATTCCTTACTGAGGTAACCACTTTGGTATCATCTAGCAAACTTAGAAAAACTTATATTTAAAGACCTTTGTCTAAATCATTATATATATATATATATATATATATATATATATATATATATATATATATATATATATATATATATATATATATATATATATATATATATAAGGAACAAAAAGTGGTCCCCTGCACAGAACCCTGTAGGACCCCACTCTTCACCGTTTCACATAATGACTTATTACCATTAAGTAATACACACTGCCTTCTGTTCTTTAAACACTCTTTAATCCAATTGTGTACCATTCCACAACTTTTGCATCAACCTAACATTGGGTACCTTACCAAAAGCCTTGCTTAAGTCTAAATATATGACATCAAATGGATCACCCCTGTCTATACATTCAGTAATATATTCCATAAATTCTAGTAGATTTGTCTGACATGATCTACCCTTTCTAAAACCATGTTAGGAGTTATATAGTATCTTGACGCCATCTAATGCTTCTCTATATAACTTTTCAGTAACTTTCCAAAATTTCGTAACCAGAGATGTTAAACTAGCTGGTCTATAGTTCCCTAAATCTTCCTTACTACCTTTTATAAAACTGGCAACACATATGCTGTTTTTCATTCCTCAGGCACCTCTCCAAAAGCAATAGATCGCTTAAATATCAAATACAGTGCCTTTGCAATACTGCTACTCCCTCTCTTTAGAATTCTACCATACACACCTTCCGGACCATGATATATATATATATATATATATATATATATATATATATAT
>SEYY01001573.1:7500-15000 GCA_009176605.1 Armadillidium nasatum | reverse complement strand
GGACTCCGTGCCCCCTCAACAAAAAGGAAGCTCCGTCTTCCATCCATCCATCCAGGAAAGAACAGAGGGGGCTCCGCTCCCCTCCAAAATGGAAGCTCCGTCTTCCATTCAATCAGGCAGGACCAGAGGAGGTCTCCGACCCACCTTCAACATCAAGGAAGCTCAGATTTCCTTCATGAAATAAAATAAAATACCCGTAACTATAGACCCACAGCTAATCATCTCATAAAACAATGTGAGATTGTACAGGTTGCCAGATTTAGCGACTTTTTGACAGAATCTGGCATCTGTCGAAAGTGATATGTATACTACTATATATATATATATATATATATATATATATATATATATATATATATATATATATATATATATATATATATATATATATATATATATATATATATATATATACAGTGGAACTCCAATATTCGTCATTAATCCGTTCCCGAGGGGATGACGAATATCGAAAAAGACGAATATCGAATAATTTTTCCCATAGGAATTAACTAAAAATGGATTAATTCGTTCCCAGCCTCGAATTTTGCCTATCTATTCTTTAACAAAAAAAATTTTCACTCTAGAATCGATCTCCGAAATCATTTCAAACACTGTACAATTTAACTACAGTACATATTAAATAGCGTACTGCCATAAATAATACGTAATACGCACTGTCTAGGTCTACATAAATGCTAAACACAAATAAAATTTTAAAAAGAAATTTACCTTTTGGATGAGAAAAACAATGATTGTTATTAAGAGTTTTTATTTTTAAGGTTATAGGCTTTCGTAGGTAGGACGAATATTGAATTTTTTGACGAGAAAACAGGGCGAATATCGAAAAAGACGAATGCTGGAGGGGATGAATATTGGAGTTCCACTGTGTATATATATATATGTATATATATGTATATATATATATATATATATATATATATATATATATATATATATATATATATATATATATATATATATATATATATATATATATATATATATATATATATATATATATTCGTATATATAAAATACAAATAAAAAAAGACAATTCAAAATTTATTAAAATAGCGAAAATTTCTAAAATAAACTCTTTCAATTTCGTCATCGTCAAAAAATCCTTAATCGTCCCGTCACACACACATATTATATATATATATATATATATATATATATATATATATATATATATATATATATATATATATATATATATATATATATATATATATATATACATTACCAGTAAACTGAACCACGAAGACCCATCATTTTCATCCCGTCTGTAATCTTTTGCTCCTTCTCTCCAACGATCAAAATCATCATATAAATAATGAACTGCGCCCATGCAAACACCAGATAAAAAGGCACGAGACCTCTTAAGATCACTGTTCCATATGAAGCATATTCATTTTGGGGAAAACTTTGAAGAAAAATTGTGGGAGGAGTATAACGCTTCCCATCAGATTCACTCTATAATAATAATAATAATAATAATAATAATAATAATAATAATAATAATAATAATAATAATAATAATAATAATAGGGGACATTCTTAGTTTAAAAAATTTTTTTTTTTTTTTGTCTTAATAAAAAAAAAATTTCACTCATAAATGAGTGCATATTTATTTATATATTATTATATATATATATATATATATATATATATATATATATATATATATATATATATATATATATATATATATATATATATATATATATATATATATATATATATATATATAGATTGCCACCTCCCTCGAACCTTCCTTACTAGCTGAATTTATGTGGTATTAAGTGAATTAAGTTTAATGGCAAGCTCTTCTTCAGTTCAAATCGCTTGGTATGATGCCCATCAGAACATGGGTTCGATACCCGAGACAAATGGTTCTTTCTAAGTATTAGAGAGAGGTGTTTTTGTTCATTAGAAAGAAGGTTCAGCTGTAAATATTGGCTATGTTTATAATAATGTGTGAGCATCTGAATAAATGTAATAATACAATTCGCCGAAAGTTGTAAGTTAAAGAATATAACCAACGGGAACAAAATTTTTCACCTAAGAAAGGTACAAGCTCAGAAGAATAATTCCTGAGAACCCATGAAAAATTAAGTGTCAACTTAAGAAAGAGTGGGAATTACATCTTAAAAATAAATTGCAATATTGGGCATGAATGAATTGTAGAAAGATAGAAGAGAAATAATAAAGGAATACTTTAAAGTTAGATGCAATAATATGAGTGAAGAACTGTTCTACAGCAGGAGATAAGACAGCTATGAAGATGTTGTAGTGATTTTAGTTACAAGGCTCATATTTTCTCTCTATTACGTGTTTTTGTCATTTCAGAAAGATGTCCAGCAACAGATGGTAAAATGAAGAGAATGAGGAAGCAATGGGAAAAATATAGGGGTTCAGAAAGAGTAGATTCCTCTTCCTGTCTCTTTGACTCAGTTTATATTTTTACTTAATTCACCACTTTTTTATCTGGGATGGGAATATAATACACAAAATTAAGTGGGATTTTTTTTGATATTTCCAACTTTAAATGGACATTTTATGAACATATAAATGTTTGGCATATTTTTAGCTGTTTTCTTTAGAAAATAAAAAAAAAAAACAGGTGAAAAAAAAAAATATATTTTTTGAGGAAGTTCATGTTCGGACATAAACAGTTAGTGTATCAAAACGGAAGGGAAGGATAAAAAAAACACTGGACTAGATTCAGGTGAGTAGGGAAGGGACTTCCTACCAAAAGATTTGAATAACATAATGAATATTGATAAATGAGGAATGATGGATAAAAATAAAAAAAAATTATAGTGATGTTCCTTTTCAGTTTTTATTAGTTTGAACTTGTATACAATAGTGAACTTCGAGAATTCTAGTATGACCTTAATATGCAGGAGATGATTGAGACGTGATAGCGAAATCAGTAGAAGGCATTGTGGAATGTTGTATGGTGAATATTGAGACATTCGTAGAACTTTTAAGACTGGGGTATTCATCGGTTGTAAATAAGAAATTAAATAAAAAGTAAAACCACCAATGGCTACAAGAGTAAGAACTTTGCTCTATATTTATATAATAAGCAAACCAACAATAACTACAAGAGTGAAAACTTTGGTCCATACCTACATATTTCTGTAACAAAATTTAAATTGGGTTTTATTCTGTTGATATTTTAGGGAAAAGACTGCAGTTTGGGAAGAGAGAGAGAGAGTTTTATTTCGATTCCAATTTTTTATTTATACAAGAATATTTTTGTAGGTTTTAACATATTGTTTTTTTTAATTTAAACCATTTGTTTATTCATTTATCTTTTGGGTTTAAATTTATTATTAATCTCCATTTTTGTTTGTTTATTTTTATCTCCATTTTTGTTTGTTTATTTTTTGCGGAAACCTTTTAATAATAATAATTATGAACCAGGAGACCAGAGTTCGAATCCTGAAACTGAAGACGTAAAAATAGAGTTTTAAGTACGTACGTTCGTTTGTTCTTCGTTCCTCTCAAGTTTTCGAAGTAAGAGAAAATCCGTGACGTCAGCATGGTGGACTGTGATTGGATGGAAGATTCGCATAGCAAAAAGTACAATAGAAGGCAGTGACGTCATCAATTCCCATTACATTACATACATACAAACTGTGACGTCATCAAATACCCTCTAAGAAACAAGGTAAGGCACGTGCAGGCGGCTCCATCAAAGAAGGCGGTAACCACAAAGGATTAAAAAGGTGAGAAATAATTAAAAGCAGTTAAAATAACATGATTACATCAAAGATAAGACCGCAAAACATTGATTTCAATTAAGATAAACCGCAAAACAGGATCTCAATTAAGATAAAACACCTCACAAAGGTACGTGAGTTCCCCTCACCCCCTCCAAATTTCCCCTCAGAAGGCTAGGAATTCGCAAAATTTCCCCTCAGGCTAGGAATTTGCACTAGGAATTTGCGAACCTTCTATATTCTTCAATATAGAATATAGAATATAGAAGGTTCGCAAATTCCTAGTGCAAATTCCTAGCCTGAGGGGAAATTTTGCGAATTCCTAGCCTTCTGAGGGGAAATTTGGGGGGGTGAGGGGAACTCACGTACCTTTGTGAGGTATTTTTATCAGATAATCCGATTTATCTTAATTGAAATCAATGTTTTGCGGTCTTATCTTTGATGTAATCATGTTATTTTAATTGCTTTTAATTATTTCTCACCTTTTTAATCCTTTGTGGTTACCGCATTCTTTGATGGAGCCGCTGTCGCGTGCTTTACCTTGTTTCTTAGAGGGTATTTGATGACGTCACAGTTTGTATGTATGGGAATGGGAATGGGATTGATAACGTCACTACCTTCTATTGTACTTTTTGCTATGCGAATCTTCCATCCAATCACAGTTCATCTGGTGACGTCACGGATTTTTTCTTACTTCGAAAACTTCAGAGCCGAACGAATGAACGAACGTACGCGCTTAAAAACTCTATTTTTACGTCTTCAGTTTCAGGATTCGAACTCGGGTCTCCTGAGTCAATTTCCAAGCCCTTACCCACTGAGCCAACGGAGTATTACTTGAAAAAGAGAAATTGTTTTATTTATGGCTTTGTTTTTTCGCGGGACGATCAAGCGCGCGCGCGGAAGAGACACACACGCCGACGGGTCGAGAGCGCGGACGCGGTACACACACACACACACACAATAATAATAATTATTAATAATAATAATTAATAATTATTATTATTTTATTAATTTTATTATTATATTAGTGAACACTTTAGAAGGTTCGCAAATTCCTAGTGCAAATTCCTAGCCTGAGGGGAAATTTTGCTAACTCCTAGCCTTCTGAGGGGAAATTTGGGGGGGTGAGGGGAACTCACGTACCTTTGTGAGGTATTTTTATCAGATAATCCGATTTATCTTAATTGAAATCAATGTTTTGCGGTCTTATCTTTGATGTAATCATGTTATTTTAATTGCTTTTAATTATTTCTCACCTTTTTAATCCTTTGTGGTTACCGCCTTCTTTGATGGAGCCGCTGTCGCGTGCTTTACCTTGTTTCTTAGAGGGTATTTGATGACGTCACAGTTTGTATGTATGGGAATGGGAATGGGATTGATAACGTCACTGTCTTCTATTGTACTTTTTGCTATGCGAATCTTCCATCCAATCACAGTTCATCTGGTGACGTCACGGATTTTTTCTTACTTCGAAAACTTCAGAGCCGAACGAATGAACGAACGTACGCGCTTAAAAACTCTATTTTAAATTAAAATTTACATTTTAAAAGTCTCAGAATGACCTAGAGGAGGAAGAACAATGAAGATCATAGGATTTTCTAGGGGGGAAAGAAATAAGGAATACATTCTGCACAATTCTAGGATGGAGTTCAATTAGTTCATAGTTCAAGTTTCGGAAGTTCAAACTTCGAAGGTAACAACAACTCCTGAAGAAAACGTCATAAATAGAATAACTCGAAGAGCATTCAGAGTTGAGCCAAATTTTGTTTTAGTAGAAGAAAAGTTAAGATAACGTAATATACTGCTCTATATCAGAAATAATCACCTTGATTAAGTTCTCAGCTCATCTAAGAAAGGCGAAATGTGGATAATAGTAATGTGCGGATGAAGCACAAAGAGAACTCCATAGGTATAGGAGAGTAGGACATTCCACACTACCTTAACACTCCCTAAATTCAGTGATGAATTATCAATGGTCGACGATGCATAAGTTCCTTGTTCTATGCAAACTAAAATAAAACCAATGAAATATTAAATTCTGAAAATAGCAGATGATTGTGACTGGGGAAGCCATTAAAAGAATTTGAAAGAGGTCCACCCTGTTAACATATATGAGTTCAAACGCTAATATAGAATAAAAAACGAGATTCTAAAATTGTTTCAAACAAAATATTAACCGCATACAATGATGATTTAAAATTACTTACAAAGCCCCTTTAAAACAAAAAAAAAAAATCATTTCAACCAGATTGTCCTTTTATTAACATAATATACAAATCAACATTGATATTTAGCTAAAACAATAAAAAATTTGAAAATGTTTAGTGGAAAAAAAGAAAAAACGTTTAAGATCTGCAGATTCAAAAATGACAATTCATTTGTTTCCAAAAAGAAAAAAATAAATTCAAAGTTTACAACTTTGGAGATAAAGGAGAGTGTGATATTAATATACTGAAAAAGCCTGTTCAAATTATATTGTTTAAAAACTTATACTACATGAATCAACTAAATTAAATTTTAAGTTACAAGCAGATACAAGAAAAAGATTCAGACAACCTTTGAAATAAGAGAGGTTTGAATCATTGGAAACCGAACACAGATGCTATATGATCAAAGAAGAAAAATAAATCAAATAGGCTTTTTTTCTTAATAAAAATTATTATGCCTGACTCAAAACAATATCCATTTTCAAGCAATTTTAACTCAAGGAATCAACTTATCTCATGGTCAAGTCAATGAACATAAAAGTTACGAGCAAGGAGACAAACCTACAATACAATCAACTGTTAACTAATAAAGATATTGCTTGTATTCAGTAAAATACAATGACAAAACTTTTTAATGTTTCCATAGTATTCGAGACGTGTTGAAATTACATGAAAATATCTGTCATAAATCAAATTAGGTATTGGACAGCAAGAAAAAACAAAAAGAAGTGAAAGAGACAAAAGCTATGAGTTATGTGCAAAAGTTGTAAAAGAAGAAATGGAAAAATAAACTATTAGGTTTTTGAAACAAATGACACTACAAGATGTGTTGTTGCAAAAGAAATTTGACTACAACACAAATAAATTCACTTCAGTCACTATCTAAACTATAAGATTGCTATGTATTATTGCTCACTGAATTAAATAAAACCGAAATAAAAGTAAAAGAATGGATACTAATAAGCAAGATAATGCTGATGTCGTCGGGTCAAGATGTGCTGAAAATCAGAGGGAGCAGAAGAAAAAGAGAAGGAAGAAAAAGGATTCTGAAAAGGAGTGAAATACTCCTCAAGGAAACCTCGATTGGAGGTGGAGGAGAGATGTTGTTCGGTTTAGATGGAATCAACCTTCAAGAAAGAAGAAAACCTTTTGACAATAATTATTTTCATTTCGAACTTAAAAAAAAAAAAAAAAAAAAAAACAGACAGATAGATAGAACATAAAGGAATCATTTTTCTATTTTCCTATATATATATATATATATATATATATATATATATATATATATATATATATATATATATATATATATATATATATATATATATATATATATATATATATATATATATATATATATATATATATTATCCTGACTATAACAGTCTATATAACTGCAATGAAAATTTATTATTATTATTATTATTGATATACAAATTTTTTAGTGAAACCTTGTTTATTCCAGTTTACAGTACAAAAGAAACTTACATTCATTATAGCAAAATCGAGAGCTGAGCTGACTGGAGAGATAAAAACCCTGAACTAAAATAAGAATTCGG
>SEYY01001573.1:0-5000 GCA_009176605.1 Armadillidium nasatum | reverse complement strand
TCTTCTACACGGAGTAGGCTCTCCTTTACACTCATAAAACATTAATACTAACACCCTTTAAAAAAATCAGTAACGGCGTCAACTTAGGTAGCCTCGGAGAGGCCCCGGGGGGCGGTTTCCAAAAATAGCCCCTTATCCACACCTCCCCCCATCAACACGTGGGAGTTGGTGGCCTCCGGTGATGGGTCTGGTGGCACCAAGACACAGCTGCCGGCTTGTCCTGATGCACGGTCTATTTTTTTCATTAATTTCTGCAACATTCGCAGTCTACACTCCTATTTCCACTTTGTTGAACATCACCTCTCTTCTTCTAGACCTCACCTCTTATTCTTGACAGAAGCTCAGATATTTGAGCGTTCTGATAGCAAACCCTATTCTGTTTCCTCCTTCTGTCTCTATCCTCAATTTTCAGCCAAAGGCGGTTGTTGTGCATACGTGAGCAACGATATCGTTTGTTCTCGTGTCTCTAATTTGGAGTCTTCCGAATTTTCCACCATATGGCTTAGGCTCTCTTGCTACTAAATTCATTTATTCTGTTTATTTATCTCTTAATTCTATGACTATCTTAAATTCTTCGACTATTTACATCCAAAACAGAACACATTCTCTCTTCTTCTCCTTTCTCTGAAATCATCATATTAGGTGATTTCAATGTTCACCACCGCCAATGGCTTTCTTCTAGTTCTCATGATACAGCTGGTGAACATTCCTTCCATTTCGCTATCCAAAACGACCTTGAGCAGTTGGTGCAGCTCCCTACTCGTATCCTTGATTGTCTTGGAGATGAACCCAATATTCTAGACCTTTTCCTAACTTCTAATCCTTTTCCTTATACTGTTAAACTCTACCTCATCTGGGTTCCTCCGATCACCTTCTTATCTCTGTATCCTCTTCTATCTCTTCAAGTCTTCCGCAGGAAAGACTCCCTTCTATTGAAAGGAAACGTTTGCGGCACTTCGGTGCCGCAAGCTGGTCGGACTTGCGGTTGTACTTCTTCGATTTCCCGTGGAATGATTACTGCTTCCGTGGTAGGGATCCATCGGAGTGTGCAGAACGCATTATTGAGATGTCTTCGTCACTTCATTTCTCGTAGAAAATGCAATAATTTTCACGTCTTTTGGTTTTGCTGTAACTCACCTTCTGCAAAATAACTTTTTCTTCTCCTTCTCAAACTTTCCTCAATTTTAGACTTCTACTTCAACCCCCTCAAACTCAATTATATCGAGAATTTCTTCCTGTGGTTCTCCTCTTCTCTGAGCTATAAACTCTTTGCTTCTTGCTGGAAATTTCTTTGACCCTCCGTTCTCTCTAAAGTTTTCGAATCTATCCTTAACAGGAAGATTTGGAAACATCTCAATTCTTCTAATGTTATCTCAGATCGCCAGTATGGCTTTCATAAGAAACGCTCTACGGGTGATCTTCTTCCCTTCTCTCTGATTCTTGGACCTCCGTTCTTCGGCATTTCGGTGAATCTTTTGCTGTGGCGCTGGACATATCGAAAGCATTCGATAGGGTTTGACACAAAGCTTTGATTTCTAAACTTCAATCTTTCGGTATCTATCCTTCTCTCTGAGATCTCACAAATTTCCTTTCCGGTCGTTCTATAGCCGCTGTTGTAGAAGGCCACCGTTTTTCCTTTAAATCGATTAATAGTGGTGTTCCTCAGGGTTTTGTCCTATCCCCAACACTTTTTCTACTTTTCATTAATGACCTTCTCTCTATTACCTCATCTCCTATCCACTCCTATGCTGATGACTCCACCCTTCATTTTTCCTTCCAGTTTGAAAAACGTCCCACCCAACAGCAGTTGATAGGCTCGAGAATAGTAGCCTTGGAGCAACTAACCTCTGATCTTTCTCGTATTTCTAATTGAGGCAGAGAAAAAATGGTTGTTTTCAATGCCTCAAAAACTCAATTCCTTCATCTCTCCACCCGACACAATCTTCTACACAACTATGATATCTTCCTCGAAAACACACAACTAAAGCCTTCATCTGTTCTTAATATTCTTGGTGTTTCTTTTTCTCATGATCTTTCTCGGAAAGATCACATTACTTCTCTTTCTAAACAAGCTTCTAAGAGGTTGGGTGTTCTGAGGCGCCTTCAGAATTACTTCACGCCACCCCAGTTGCTTGCTCTGTATAAGGGTGTTGTTTGCCCCTGTATGGAGCATGCTTCGCACATCTGGGGTGGTTCCACACATACAGTTATGATAGTTAGAGGTTGAAGGTCCCCTTTTTCGGCAAGGCTGAATGAGGCACGTTCCAGAAAAGGAAGTTGAAGTAGAAGACGTGAAAAAGTTTCCAAGAAGGTGAAGCCGGAAGCAAAGTTTGAGAACCACAGGAGGGATACCATCAGGACCGTGCGCCTCTAGTGTTAAGTTTTGAGGGAGCAGAAAGACTTCTTAGAAGATATATATATATATATATATATATAATATATATATATATATATATATAATATATATATATATATATATATATATATATATATATAATATATATATATATTATGATGGATCGGATGTCATATTTTCTAATTTGCGGATGCGGATGTCGAATTTTGGAGAAGTGCGGATGCGGATGTTGAATTTTCGAAAGTACGGATGCGGATGTTAATTTTTCGAAATTGCGGATGGGGATGTTTATTTTGATGTGGATGCGGATGCCATCACTAATATATATACAACATCTGGTTGATAAAGGATTGGGATTTCGACGCAGTCAGGACAATTGAGAATTATTCTTCGCATGGTTTAAAAGGCTGGGAACCTTTTTTACCAGTATTTTCCTCCCAGTAGGTTGCAGGAACATGAAGTTTCTGCAGCCGACGCCACCCTGCAAATCTTGCGGGATATGGTGTAATGTATAATATATATATATATATATATATATATATATATATAATATATATATATATATATATATATATATATTATATATATATATATATATATATATATATATATATATAATATATATATATATATATATATATATATATATATATATTATCTCCTATGGTAAGCAAAGGCGAGAAGATTCCTAATTTCCACCGGAGTTAGTGAAATATCGGAAACCTAGTCAAGTTAAAGATCAAAATGTCCGATACACTGTTGAAAGTATGCAAGTTAAAGGAAGATTGAGAAAACAAATACATGGAGTGTGTTCCAGACTTTACCTGTAAAGTACATGGAAGATTGAGCATAGTGGTTAAGTCAGGGGTCAGAGAGTTGGGTAGAGAAAGGATGAGACAGTGTTGAAAGGCGTGTCACAAAAGCCCTTTTCAATGGAGGAAGGTATGGGATGGAAGAATTCAGAAGAGCAGAGTCCGTTGTAATGGCAATGGTATTGAGCGACATAATTTGACGGGCAGAAGAGACTGGAGAGTGTTAGTAAGGAAAGAGTTGATAAGATGAAAAGACCTAGACTCCACCTTTTCAAGGAGAGCTGTATAAAGTGGAACCACCCCAAACTTGTGAGGTGTACTCTATACGAAATCTCGGATTACATATCATGGCTTTTTAATAGATTACCCCCTAAAATGAGCAAGCAACTGGTATTTCATGAAGAAATTACAATGGCGCCTTAGAACACACAAACTCTTGGAAGTTTGCATTGAAAGAGAAATAATATGATCCTATATATATATATATATATATATATATATATATATATATATATATATATATATATATATATATATATATATATATATATATATATATATATATATATATATATATATATATATATATATATATATATATATATATATATATCAAAAAAATTCATAGTGAAACAACAATGTTTAGAATATTTACTTGAATGCATCAATTAGTTCATCTTCAGTTTCATAATAGAGAATTTGTGAAGGTAAATCTTTCATGATATTTCCCAGTTCTTGAATGACAGAAATCACCTAAAATTTATATACGAATGATGAAAATTCAGGAAATACTTTATTACTGAAAATAATAATAACAAAAAATATATTTGATCAATATTAAGATGCTAATAGTGTTAAATCTATAAAAATCTGCAAAGATAATAATCATTATTTACACAGATTTCTAAATAATTTTTTATTTATTTAGAAATATTTTAATAATGAATATTATTGTGGTTTCTGACTAAATTCGAAGAATTTGGTTTTAAAGATAATAATGAACTGTAATTTTTATCTCTGTATATATATTAATAACCATTATTTGTTTCCTTATCAATCAATCAGAAACAAATGATAACAATAATAAAGCTATTTTTTAGTGGTTCGTTTCAATATGGTTTAAAATCTTCAAATTATCTACCTGGATATACACGAGTATGAGACATAAATTTGCCTGGAAGTACAAATAAATAAAACTTCACTAAGAATAACAAAACTATAGTAATATACAATAACAAAAAAGACTCATTTCTATACTTACCTCAGTAGTATTTGGAGAAACAAGCATTTTATCACCTAACAATGAGCTTGAGTTAGAATACAGATAAGCTCCATCATGCTCTTCAGTGATAGGAGGATCAATAGTATCATCTACAAACAATCTTACAATTGCTAATATTGCTATGCAGTATAAAGGCATAACAAATTCCTGAAAGAATATTCCCATTAGTAAAAATACATAAAGTTGTCATCAGAGATCAGGGAGAATCAAAATCATGGCAAATTAAAGGCTGACACGGCTTTGTAAAGTTAATGTACCAAAAGAGTTGGTGATAATAGATAAACAATTTACCAGTGGAGTACATGTAAGATTGGGTATAATGGTTAAGTCTGAGGTCGAGAGTTGGACAGAAATAGGTCGATTACAAATAAGTGACAAAACAATTCAATGGACAAAGAGAGAATGAGAGCAAGAGTTAATAAGATGAAAAGTCCTAGAATACACTTTTTCAAGAAGAGAGGTTTCAGTGGAACTACCCCAGTTGTGTGAAGTATACGTAATACAGGAGCAAACAACTCCTCTATAAAGAGCATGCATAGGGAGTGGTGTA
>SEYY01001572.1:45000-73460 GCA_009176605.1 Armadillidium nasatum | reverse complement strand
GTTCATTCCTTCTTCAACTAGATCTTTCTCTTCCCAAAATCCATGGTTTGATATCGCCTGATCTCGTGCCATTCAGGAGAGAGACAGTGAGTATCGAGCGTGGAAAAACTCTTTTCCTATCACTCTTTCTAATTTTCATTAAGGGCTCGTGCGACACGCCTTTTTACACAGTCTCATCCTTTCTCTGTTCAACTCTCCGACCCCAGACTTAACCCCTATGCTCAATCTTACATATACTCTACTGGTAAAGTCTGGAACACACTCCTTTTATCTGTATTCCCAACTTCCTTTGACTTGCATACTTTCAGACGCCGTGTATCTGGACTTGTCGACCACCATCGACCAGGATAGATTTTTCCAAACTCCGGTGGAATTTGGTAGGCCTCCGGCCTTTGCCCACCGGAGGGATATATATTATATATATATATATATATATTATATATATATATATATATATATATATATATATATATATATATATATATATAATATATATATATATATATTATTATATATATACCATACCTAGCATGCTGCAGGGTGGTGGTGTCAACTGCAGGAAAAAAATTCTGCAATTGTACTTGGGAAGAGGAAAAAACTGGTTAGAGGGGTCCCAGCCTCTAGAACCGAGAGAAGAACTATTCTTCATAATCCAACCTTGTCGCCTAATCCAAACTCGTGTTTTAAAATTTTATATTCTTAATGATAATGTTGAAAATTCCATTTAACCCGAAAGTATGTTATCTAAAAGTTTTGTTGCTCCGCCAGAGATTTTGAAAATAATTTGAGATTCATTTAATTTTGTTATTGAAAAGTTCCAAAATTTTAAAATAAATCTGTTATTATTTTAAAGTTACCCGGAAAATAATATTCTTTTCAATACAATTCTTAAGCATTCTCTAAACAATCATTCCAATTTTCAGAATAGATTGTAATGGTTCCTATGTCTTTTCTTCTCTTATCCGCCCCTCTCTCTCTCTTCTCTTCTCTTCCATCGAATGCTTCTTTCTTTTCTTTTCCCATCTGTTTTAAGCACCTCCAATCCCGACGACAGCCGAATCATATATTATATATATATATATATATATATATATATATATATATATATATATATATATATATATATATATATATATATATATATATATATATATATATATTACAGATCGCCACCCATCACGGGCAGAGCCCTTTTCAAGGAGGGGGCACACACTAAGGGAGAAAACTCGCTTAAACATACACCTAACGCACAACCCTCAGGTGGGCGCAGACGGAAGCCTTGAAGAGTGGAAGATTAAATACAGGAGGAAAAATAGATGAAGGTAGAGAGTTCCACAGAACAGAGGTGGCTGGAAAGAAGGGGGCAGCACAACGGGCTAGCCTGGGGTTTCCTACGTCCACACAAAATTGGTGCGAAAGCAGGGCACCTCTTGTGCATGGAGGACGAAGCAACGGTGGAGGAATGCGAGAGGCTAATCCCTCGAGCATCTGCCATTATTGTACCTTTAGAAAAGAGATAGCGCTCCAACGTCACGTCGCAGAGATAGAGGGTCAAGAGATCAAGAGAGTTTGAAAGTAGGGGATAGTTTATTAATCTTTTAGCTTTTGACTCAACCCTATCCAGAAGAGAGGAGGAGCCCCAGCCCCCCCCAAATGTTAGAACAGTACTAAATACAAGGGCGAATAAGACCCTTCTATATTTGGAGTAACTGTTCTGAAAAAAAAATTCTCGCAACCTGAACAGAACTCCCAGCTTCTTAGAGGCCGCTTTAGCAACCATTGGAATATGTGGTTTCCAAGACAGTTTGTTGTTTATGTTTAGACCAAGAATGTTAATGTTATTTACAGGTGAGAAGGGAGAGCCATCGAAGAGGATAGGAAAGTTAGGAGGTGTTTTTGAGAGAGGAGATGTGAAGAAGTTGAGTTTTTAAAGAGTTGAATTTCACAAGGTTGCTATGACCCCACCGGGAAATCCCATCCAGATCGGCAAGAATAGAATCGGAAGTTGAAGACGAGAAGCAACTCTAGAAGCAAAAGAAAGAGCAGATTTGAAATGAGTAGAAGAATGTAGAGTTGAGTCATCAGCATAAGAGTGAACAGAGTTAGAAGTGCAGTTGAGAAGATCGTTAATGAAAAGTAAGAATAAGAGTTAGAGATAAAACAGAACCCCCCTGAGGAACACCACAGTTGACAGAAAAGGAGGAAGAGGTCGCTCCATCTACAAGTGCCGAAATGGAACGATCTGAGAGAAAACTAGACAAGAGTAAGCAAAGGGAAGGAGGAAACCCAAAGGAAGGGAGCTTGGAGAGGAGCGACGCATGCCATACCCGGTCAAAAGCCTTGGATATGTCAAGCGACCACACACAGACTCCCCGAAGTCTCTAAGGGCAGAAGACCATAGATCAGTAAGATAGGAAAGAATGTCACCAGTTGACCTCGAGCGTCGAAAGCCATATTAGTGATCTGAGAGAAGAGAATGAGACTCCAAATGATCCAGGAAATGAGAGTTGAGGAGAGTTTCAAAAATTTTAGGCAGAACACAAATGAGAGTTATAGGTCAGAGTTGAGGAGAGTTTCAAAAATTTTAGACAGAACACAAATGAGAGCTATAGGTCAGAGTCAGAGCGACTTCATTTTTTCGGGATTGGCTGAACAAACGCACGCTTCCAGCATTGAGGAAAAGTATTAATATTAAGGCATAGAGAGTAGAGCTGAACGAGGACAGGCGCTAACTCGGAAGCACACTCCCTCAGAACACGAGGGGGATTGCCATCCGGGCCAGATTTCAGATTTCAGGATCCCATGCACCTGATTATGAGTAATTACAAGAAGAGACATGGGACACCTGAGAGGAGAAGGAGTAGGAGGAGGGATGCCAGAATCGAGCAGGGTGGAATTAGATGAAAAAAGGAGGCCGAAGAGAGAGCATTATCTACAGAACCATCAGAGTAAATAAGAAGAGGAAAGGCAAATTTACAGAAGTTGTTAGAGAAATTTTAGAAAAGAGGCCAGAAATTTTTATCAGTAGGAGGGCCATGGAGGTCAGCGCACTTCCTTTTTGTGAAAGCACGCTTAGTCCGTCGAAGAACATCCCTGCAACGATTCCGAGCAGAATGAAAATTAGCAAGGGTGATAGGAGAAGGAGAGTTTTTCCATTCACTATAAGCATTTTCTCTCTCCCGAGGGGCATGAGAACAGTTGTCATCGAACCATGTATTTTGAGGAGAAAAATATATAGTTGAAGATGGAATGAATCTGCCCATCCCGTTAAGGATTACAGCCCCTACCTTTTCAGCAGAGACAGAAGCGTCCCCCGAGACAAAGCAAGATTCACTCCAATGATAGTTAGCAAAGAAGAGGCGCATTGCCCCACAATTAGCCATATATATATATATATATATATATATAATATATAATATATAATATATATAATATATATATATATATATATATATATATATATATATTAGAGGTGGACCGGATAGTAATTTTTTACTATCCGCGGATGCGGATGCGGTTGCGGATATTCAATTGCGGATATCCGCAGATGCGGATGCGGATGCGGATAGTTTAATTTTTTAAGAGTTTTTGCCATAGATTCTTGGAATTTTATATATAATATCCAGAATCTATGTTACCTAGGTGTGGGACGGGGACCCAACTCTTGAACACTCCACCAACCTCTTTCCCCAGCCTCCACCCATTTGAAAGAAGGTTATATATATATATATATATATATATATATATATATATATATATATATATATATATATATATATATATATATATATATATCCAGTAATTCAGTATTACCTTCACATTTCACAGTTTCACATATTCCATTTGAAGTTAATAATTGGTAAGTTATTTTTTAGAAATAAAAGCTTTTGGGCTCTTTCAGGTGAAAGTTTGGTTCGCTTTTCGTCGTAAATGAGGCCTGCTCCACTGAAAAGACGCTCACTAGCAACACTAGTTGAAGGACATGCTAAATAAGTCCTTGCCAGCTCAGCAAGAAAAGGGAAACTTTTGCAATTATCTCTACACCAAACCAGTAGGTCTTTATCTGATTCCAAACGTGGGAGTTTCAGATAATTTTCAAAAATCGATATTGTATCCTTTGACACTTCTGACTGTGATTCTTCATCGCTGCTGGAAGCTAGAAGATCTTTCATTGATTTAGCAATGCTTAAGCTAACAGATTTTGTTTCTTTTGTATCTGAGAGCTTTTGCTTTTTCTTGAAAGGCGTTATTTTAGCTGTTTCTATCATCTCATCGCATAAACATCCTAATTTTTTACTACCTCAGACGGGGATGCGGTTGCGGATATCCAATTGCGGATATCCGCTGATGCGGATATTGGAAAAATGATGCGGATGCGGATGCGGATATCCGGTCCACCTCTAATATATATATATATATATATATATATATATATATATATATATATATATTATATATATATATATATATATATATATATATATATATATATATATATATATATATATATGTATTAGGGATGGAGCGATACCAAAACTTTTACCGATACCGATACTTAAAAATTCCCCGATACCGATACCTAAAAAATGCCGATACTTGCCAATACTACCCGATACCGATACTTTACTCTTGCCCAAAAATTTTACCGATGCCGATACCAATACTTATAAAGATGCCGATACTGCCGATACCGATACCGATACTTCACTCCATCCCTATATATATATATATATATATATATATATATATATATATATATATATATATATATATATATATATATATATATATATATATATATATATATATATATATATATATATATATATATATATATATATATAAATATGGAACAGGATGATGACTCTCTTAAAATTCATAATCAGATGGAGAAAGGGATCATGATCATATCAGTTTAAACATAAGTAAAAGAACTGTACTTACCTAAATTAAAAACTTGACGGAATTTGGAGCGAAAAATAATTTTAATCGGTATTGGACATAAAAAATGCTGGTAATTCTATCTAATTTTGTGTAAGGAAGAAAGTTAGGGAGAAAAATAAAAGTCTTAAATGATATTGCAAACGGTATTTCCATAGAAATAAAGTTATTGATTCTAATATACACGTGGGATAAATATCTGAATATTTTCATGGGCAGATTTTTTTTAAAAAACTTTATATTTAACATAATTGACAAAGGAAATAAATAATAAAAATTCAATTGAAAGAAAAATATTTTTATTACAATTGTATTTTTTAAGTAAACTAAAATTAAAATTTATATTGGACAAAACATTTTAAGGAATAAGTTCCTGAAATGGCAAAAACAAAATGAACTGCATTTCGTATATCATTGCCTCATTAAATTTAGAAAATTATAGTAATAATTTTTTCAACATTTCGGACATATTTCAATTTTTTCTGCATCATTTACAAAGAAATTTTATAGTTATATATATTTTCTAAATTTGTAATACTAATTACAAAAAGAAATCAGAAATCTTTACAGAAGCGTTAGGTGTTACTCTTTTAATAACAATAATAATAATAATAATTGTAATAATAATAGTAATAAAAATAATAATAAAAATAATAAAAATAATAATTTTAATAATAATAATAATAAAAAAATTATGATAATAATAATAATAATAATAATAATAATAATAATAATAATAATAATAATAATAATAATAATAATAATAATAATAATGATTATAATAATAACAAAAATCAGTGGTGTCAATTACTTAAACAAAAACAAGACCTAAAGGCAATTGAAAAAAAGAAAAAAATAAACAATGATTTTTATTAAAGTTGCTCAAAAAGAAGTGTCGAATATCATTTCCTATTTATAACTTGGGCTTCGCAGAAGAGGCTCTTCGATAAGGTCTTCTAAAATCTGGTTCTGATTTTAAGAGATGTTCGCCAAAACTGAAAAGAACGAAAAGAAAAAGAAGAACATTAATATAATATAAAGTCAGAATTTACCATTAGTTCATTTCGTATGTTTTTATTCGCCCACACAGGATGTTTCAAAATGAACTCAGAAATATTAACTTCAAATTCTTATCCTTATATTATTCTTTTTTCACTTCTGGGTTCGTCCGATTACTTTCTCATTTTTACATCCTGTTTTATCTTTTCAAGCCATTTGCAGGATCAGCCCCAGCCTACAGTGAAGAAATTTTTTTGACAATTCTGAAATCTGCTCGGACAGGTCGTCATGTCTCATTGATATACCTTGGAATGAATTCTTACTTCTTGGGAGGAAAGAGTCCCACGAAGTGTGCAGAACGCATAACAGAGGTGATTCTCTCTTGGATGGATGCATACATTTTTCCCCCTTTCCTATCATAAAACTTGTAAACCTTCGATTCAGTTTGCTAGTAGTTGTAGTTTAGTTTACTGAGTCAATGGGTACTGAAATACCTTCCACTCTCTGAAACAGCTCAGCTCCTTTGGTGACTAATGATGCGTTAGTAATAAGCTGAAGGTGTGCCACATGAGGATTGGGAAAAGCGAGGGCAGAAGAGAAAGATATAGAGGACTGTTTCTCTTTCAAAGAAATAATAATTTTGTTAATTCATAACACAGAGGCTTGATAGGACAAGCCTTAACAAGATCGGTCAGAGCCACTCTGTCCGAGGGCAATCAATACGAGCAAATATGGTCATAAATTTGCTGTCAAACACAACCATAACCAGAAACAGGCAAAAAGAAACAGTCTGTGGAAGATTTATGAAGAGATTTTTATCTGCTTCGCAGCAGGAACAAAAAGACTCGCCGGAAAAAAACTTTAAAATCAAAAAGTCTAAAGAGTGAAAGAAAAGAGACACCTGTCAAGTAAGTAGCATACGTTAAGAATTCTTATGAAGAGAGACTTGAAGAAGTTGAGAAGCTTATTCTTTTCTGGGGAAAATATTAATAAGGAAATGCATATAAGCAAAGACAAAAAGAAATTTCGATGAAAATGGAGTCCATGTAACCTTGAAAGGCAGCCTTAGAGTTACGAAGACTAAACGGAACAAAGGAGAACTCAAAAAGGCCAAAGGAGTGATGACTGTGGGTTGTCGACTTTATCAGGAAGGATAGAGGTCTGGTGGTAGGTTTGGAGAAGATCAACTTTTCTGAAAATTGAAGCACTTTAGAGCTTTGCAGGGATGTTGTATATATAAAAGTTATGGGATAACAGTCAAAAATACTCACAATTTTAAGGGCTTTATAAATCACATCATATCTTACAGGGTATGAGTGTATACGAGGTTTTACCGTATACGGTAAAACCTGACCATACCCAAGGACTTACGAGGGGAAGCTTAATCTGTAAGGCCAAGATATGAAGAAATCTCAATTTACTTAGCAGAAGGAGTAGAAAAACCTATCTAACAATCGTCAAAGTCCAAAGTGAACTAAAACAAAATAGGCATTTGTCAAGTGAAAGGCTCAAAGAATTTTAATAGAGAAGATGAAGTACCAGACAAATGTGAGAAGAGTGTACTTCTTCAGAAGAAAAGAGAGAAAGTATATTATCCATATAAGTCATGATAGTCAGTGAAATTAGTTTTACGAAGACTGAAAATTATAAAAAAAATGAATAAATAAATAAACAAATAAAATAAAGGAGTGACGACAGTTGGTTTTCAAAATATTTATAAGGATGAATCATTAGCGATAGAATTGGAGAAGATCAATTTTGCTGAAGACAGAATCATCTTTACCTTTTTAGAAAATGCTGTAGATTAAAGATAAATGATCCCAGTGGGGTTTAGTCACAGCTTTAAGGTATCTAAAGTCCTCACAGGGTTTCCTCTAACCTAATTCATATATATATATATATATATATATATATATATATATATATATATATATATATATATATATATATATATATATATATATATATATATATATATATAGGAACCGACCGGGGCTGGAATTTGGCCGGGCCGGGCCGGGGCCGGGGTCACCCAAAATTTGGCCGGGGCCGGGGCCGGGGCCGGGGTTATGGCCGGGGTTTCCTAAAATTTGTAAAGAGGTCAAAAGCACTGAAATTTTAGGTTAAAATTGCACAATTTTAATATGAGATTTATTTAATTGTAAGGAAGGAGTAGAATAGCCAACATTCACTTAAATTAATGATTACATGCATTTTCTCTAAAAAAAAAATCAGAAAATTACAGTTTTGTATAGTTAAAGTTTAAAAAAAGTACAAAAATTAAAAAAAAAATTATTCTAATTCATAATAGTGATTTAACACGTTTACCTAGGTAAGACCCAAAGGTAAAGTTTGAAAAAATGTAAGATATAAAATTATCAATTTAACATATTATTTAACATATTACCAATTTATTAAACATATCAATTTATTTAACATATCAATTTATACATATCATTGTTATTTTATTGCTATGTATCAAACTTGTATCATTTAGCTGCATTATTTAAAAATTATTATTTTGTTTATACTTTCAGTCAATATGGCTAAAAGATCAGCTTCTGCAGTATTTGAATACTTTACAATGTTTCAGGATAGGCTCGAAATAGCTAAATGTAACATCTGCAGTCAGAAAATTAGAAGAGAACCTCCGGGTGCTACAAGTAAAAAAAAATTTCAACCAAATCTTTTTGGAGTATCTAAAATCAAAACACAAAGATGAACATTCACTAGCAGAAAATGGAGCGGTCAAAAGAAACAGAAAAGAAAAAAATCTTAATTTTCTTAATTTTGCAAATGATTGAGCTGAAATTTTCAAAATATGTGAATTTTTTCACGAAGTTCTGAGTTGATTTCGAGCATTTTTTTGAGTCTATAACGGTTTGAAACTTATTTGGACCCAAAGTTGAAAAAAATGAATAACTGGGTCAAACCACTGGTCCACATGAGCTGAAAATTTAACTGAATACCTTTGCCCCAATTTCTTGCATTGGTGGGAATAGATTTTTAATATCACGTCTAGAAATTTTTTTTTAAAAAAATCGTACCCTTCTGGAGGAAAAAATTATTTAAAAAAAAAAAATGCTACCTACTATTTTTTTTTTATTTGTGAATATTGTTTAGAAGAGGAACAGGGCAACAATTTTTATTTAGTGCATTTTTAAATGCCCTTTGTTTGAAGCGAGATATAGCCCCTCAAACTTTGGGAATTTTTGAAATTTGGCCAAAAATGGACCTTTTTGAAGGCTATATCTCAAAACCAACGAATCTCATCGAATAAAGTACATAGAGGAATTTGTAGCCCCACCCCTCCTCTATACACACCAAAAATAGGAAATGTTATAGTTGTATTTTTAAAAAAAAGATTTTGTCTGAAAAGGTGGATTTTTTTAGTTCAAAAATTTTTTTTTCTATAGTTGGTCAGTTTTTGGCTTATAACATTTTTTTCTATAACTCTGGAAACAAAAGTCTATTAGAGGCTTTTGTAGCCCATATAATTTTGAATAAATAGTCCAACTTTCAGCTCATTATAAAAAGTGGTTTGGCACCACCATTCTATTGAAAAAGGGTAAAATTTCCACAAAAAATTTTTTTTTTTTTTAACCGTAATAGACTCGGAAAAACGCTAGAAAGGGACTTTTCTTACCGGTAAAAAATCTATATACACTGAAAGTTTCAGCAGAATCGGCTGAAAATAAAAAAAAGAAAATTTTTTTTTTTTTTTTTTTGTATAATTTGCCATTTTAACCCCGGCCGGCAACCCCGGTTTTCCCTGATTTTTAGCCGGGGCCGGGGCCGGGGCCGGGGCCGGGGTCAGTAAAAATGGCCGGGGTTGGCCGGGGCCGGGGCCCCGGTCGGTTCCATATATATATATATATATATATATATATATATATATATATATATATATATATATATATATATATATATATATATATATATATATATATATATATATATATATATATATATATATATATATACCTCATGAATGAGGATGGAACGTCCCTCATATTGGTCGATCCTCCATATCCTGGAAAAGTGTAATTTTGTGGATCTATGCTCTCAAGTCCTTCTATTTCATTCCTCGCTGGGATTTCACAAAAGCTAGGATAAAATATTAAATTTATTATATATAAAAAAAAGAATAAGGTTTGATTATTTCTTAAACGAAAATATTCCTTAAACATGAATATTGTTTACAATAAACTTTACCTCTTTCTATAAATGGATCGAAAATCACGTTCTTCGCTTGGCGGGATGTGAGGCTTTCGATTTCGCAGGAATCCTGAACTAACGCAACTCTCACCAACTGTTATTCCTTTTCCTATTTCACCTTGATCTCTTATTAACCACTGGTATATAGCCTTCTCAGTTCTACGAATAATATATATATATATATATATATATATATATATATATATATATATATATATATATATATATATATATATATATATATATATATATATATATATATATATATATATAACACATCTGATTGGCAAAAGACAGAATTTCCACCAGAGTTGGGGAAATACCGGAAATCCGGTCAATTTAAGTTCACATGTCCCGATACACAGCTTTTAAATGTGCGTAAGTGGAAGGAAGTTGGGAAAACAGATAAAAGGAGTGTGTTCCAGACTTTACCAGTGGAGTACATGTAAGACTGAGCATAGCGGTTAAGTCTGGGTTCAGAGAGTTGGATAGAGAAAGGACTATGGGACTGAGCAAAAAGAGGTGTCGCACGAGCCCTTCTCAGTGGAGGAGGTATGCGACGTA
The DNA here is from genome assembly GCA_009176605.1 of Armadillidium nasatum. Lineage (NCBI taxonomy): Eukaryota > Metazoa > Arthropoda > Malacostraca > Isopoda > Armadillidiidae > Armadillidium > Armadillidium nasatum. The sequence goes on along the minus strand of SEYY01001572.1, from coordinate 62,738 downwards.
AGAGTTCAGAAGAACAGTGTCCATTGCAAAAGCGATAGTATAGAGAGAGTGACACAACAATCTGACAAGCAGAAAGAGATTAGAGAGAATTAGTAAGAGGTAAGAGTTGATAAGACGAAAGCCCTAGTTTCCACCATTTTTGAAAAGAGCTGTATGAGTGGAACCTACCCGAGATGTGTGAGGCTTACTCCATAAAGGAATGAACAGCACCCCAATAAGCGAGAAGAAACTACGAAAGCATTTCAGAACTCTCAACAACTTACTTAGAAAGAGAAGTAATGTGATCTTTATAAGAAAGAGAAGAGAAAATGAAACCCCAAGAATATTAAGAACAGATGAAGGTTTGAGTTATGTGTTAACAAAGAAGATTTCAAAGAGGTGTAAAAGGTTGCATCTGGTAGTTAGATGGAGAAACTGAATTTTCGAGGCATTGAAAACGACCATGTTTTCTCTTCCCCAATTTGAAATGCGAGAAAGATCAGAAGTTAGTTGTTCCATAGCTATTCCTCTTGCGTTAGTTAACTCATGCAGGAAGGGACATTTTTCAAATTGAAAGTAGTAATGAAGAGAGTAGTCACCAGCATAGAAGTGGATAGGTGATCAAGTAATAGAGAAAAGGCCATTAATTTAAAATAGAAAAAGTGTTGGAGATAGGATAGGTCCTTTAGAAACACAACTATTAGTAAATATAAAGGATGAACGTTGGCCGTCTACAACAGCTGCTATAGAACGACCAGAAAAGAAACCAGCGAAGGGTAGATACCGAAAGTGGAAAGTTTTGGAATCAAAGCTTAGTGCCAGACTCTATTGAAGGCCTTAGATATGACCAGCACGACAGCAAAAGATTTACCAAAACGCTAAAGTGTGAACTACCAAGATTTAGAGAAAAGAGAAAGATCACCAGTAGAGCGTTTTTTACGAAAGCCATACCTGCCATCAGAGATAAGATTAGAAGAATTAAGATGTTTTTAAATATATACACTCGTATATATATATATATTATATATATATATATATATATATATATATATATATATATATATATATATATATATATATATATATATATATATATATATATATATATATATATATATATATATATATATATATATATATATATTAATAAAATGTCCGACTCTGCTTCCAAACTTCCTTCCTCCCAAAAATAATGATAATAATAAAAAATTAAAAAAATTATATATATATATATATATATATATATATATATATATATATATATATATATATATATATATATATATATATATATATATATATATATATATATATATATATTATTTTTCAGCGGCAACTGAATGGGCTGTAACAAATTGAACCTATTCTAACAAAACCATATATACTTTTTACAGGAAGTGATGTATACCTAAGAACTAAATGGAGAGGAAATCTACATTTATGCTTTTTTTTGATTAATTTTTATGCGAACTGAAAATCTTTTTTAGCCAATGCTTTATCAAAACGCTGACTCTTGCTTTCTTTTACTTGTATTGTGACTAACTGACCATGACAAACCTTAAAAATTCAAAAGTATGGAAGAAAAGTAACAGAATACAAAAGCAGTTAAATTAGTATGAAAAATATGGATACCTACGGGATAACATTACTTGGATCCAGAAGGTTAAGATATTCCATTGGGTCTTTTTTTCGTAGTCTTTCTAACTGACTCTTTGTAACATGCCAAACAGATGTTTTAGGGTGGGGAAGAATCTCTGATACCTGTGAGGATTTCTTAACAGATCCACGAATGGCTCTTTCAGGATATAGACTGGGACTTTTCCATCCAATTCCTGGAAACATATATATATATATATATATAATATATATATATATATATATATATATATATATATATATATATATATATATATATATATATATATATATATATATATATATATATATATATATATATATATATATATATATATATATATATATATATATATATATATATATATATATATATATATATATATATATATATATATATATATATATATATATATATATATATATATATATATATATATATATATATATATATATATATATATATATATATATATATATATATATATATATATATATATATATATATATATATATATATATATATATATATATATATATATGAGTGTGCGTGTGTTCTTTAGATCTGCCAGCATATTATTTCGTGGAAACAAAATTTAAATTTAAAGTTTTATATTTTATAGTATTAATATTATTTTTTTAAATTTCAGTTTTATTAATTAAAGATGAATTGCAAGATGAACAGTCAACGTAAAGAATTGCAATTTTTGTTTGCGATATTTCTATATCTATATTATCAAAAAAACTTTAACACTGTTTTTGGTTACACCTTCCTGGTTGGTCATAAAATGGCCTTCGTTATACTCATCAAAAATAAAAGTAGCGTTATGTATATTTAAGTGTATCTGGTCAATTGAAAAAAATTTCTTTTCATTTTGATATTTCGAGGGTTGTCAATTTGAAATCAGTAGTAACACATGAATATTGTCACCCCAGAAAAGTCTAAAGGTCTTTTCTGAAATTGAGGGCAATGATGCATTCTCAGGGATCTTCCTGACCTTTTTTAATTCGGTTCACGGACCCTTTCACCAGATTCGAGCCAAATTCAGTAGGATTGAACCTCAAAAAAAAAAAAAAAAAAAAAAAAAAGGTCAGGAAAGAGTGAGGTGAGCGTAGCGATCCTGTAAACTCAGATAAGTTCCTGATACCGATTTTGGGGAATTCACGGGGCCCGAGGGAACCCACTTCCCCCAACGAGTCCAATTTCGATAGATTGAACTTCCCCAAAAGCGTTTCAGGAAAGAGCGTGAGGTTGATTTTATGCGGAATGATTTGCAATTGCAAATCAAAATCCTGTTAGACTTATCTGGGGCGACAATATTTATGTGTTATTACTGAAATATTTTCTTCTTCACTTTTAACACGAGTTATGAAGACTCTAAAGTCCTCAAATAAAACGGTTTTTCTTTTCTTCCAAGGTACTTTTCTATTTCATGATCTCTTTCACCTATTTGATTATGAGCTTCTATCTGTCGTTTTATTATCTATTATGTTGATGACTTCAATCCTTATTACCCCGTAAATTTCGAAAAAGAAATGTACATAAAAACTCATATACCAGATTTTAGGAATGTAGTCCTGCAAAAATGATTTCTGAACTTTCTTTTATTTCTAGCTGGTGTAGATGAAATATTCTTTCTTTCAAGTCTCAAAAAACTCACTTTCTTCATATATTGTATCTGACATATTTAATTTTGCACTCGACTATAATATCTTCAGAAAAATAAAACTTCAAGCTTCCTCTGTTCTTAATAATATTAACATTTTCTTTTTCCGCAAACTTTCTTTCAAGAATCACATTGCTTCTCTCATTAAATAAGGTCAGATGCACTGAACCGCATTCAATACTTCAATTGCTCGTTCTGTAAATGGGTGTTCATCGTTCCTGTGATATTATGAAAGTGTGACCTCTAGAACTTTTGCCCAATAAACTTTCTCTCTTTAATTGTCTCTATCACATTCTTTTAGGAGTTGAACTTTGGATACATTATTATTATTCTTGTTGTTTTTTGTCATGAAGTCTCTCACAAAAGTAGAGGTGTATGAGGGTGCCTCTTGCTATTACAACAAACATTGCAATTCTGAAATCTCTAGTTGCATACCTTCTTATTCTCTATCCAGATCTCTGACCCCTAGATTTAACGCAAGTGCTCATTCTTTTATATATACATTTAACCTATGTCTCCTGTTAAAGTATAGAACACTCTTCTAAATAATTTCTCTACTTCTAATATCTGAGGATTTCCACTTTAGAATGAGAAAACTTACCTTAGATCCAAAATTTACCGTCACCTTCGAAGTAGTCTTCTTGGGCTTGTATACAACGATTCCAGCGATTTTTCCATATTTGAAAGCACTCTTGTAGGGTGTTCAATACCTGTTGTGGTTCAGCTTGGATTACTTCAATGGCTTTAAAACGGTTCCTGCCAACTGGTGTATCCTTTTAGGATAGAAGTAGAAGTCGCAGTAGGCCAGTTAGGCGAGCATGGTTGGTGAGGACAGTGGTCATGTTGCTATTTGTCATGAAGTCTCTCTTAACGACAGAGGCGTGTGAAGGTGCCTTGTAAAGTTGAATCAATAAGGTTTTTTTCCTTCCTTCCTTCTACATCTTAGACTTTTTGCACCTAACATTTTTAATCAAACTTCTCGAAATATTGCAGTAAAATCTCATTGACAGCCTGACCAGGTAGAACAAACTCCCTATGCACATTCCCTGAATGTCAAATAAACTCATCAGCACTGACTCGATGTTGTTACAAATTTGGCTTGCTTTTTTCTGCCGTGGAGAGTTTGGCGACTTCCACTGAGAAGGTTGTTGCTTCGTTTCAGCGTCATAACAGTATACCAATGTTTCACTAGCAGTTATAACTCTGAACTTGATGCTAGGGTCACCTCGAACATTCCCTTGCAACTCTGTGCTAACATAAACCCGTTGGTCTCGTTGATCGACGTCAGAAGACTAGGAACATACTTGCCTGCAATTCTTTTCATGTTGAGTTCATCAGAGCTTGGTAACAAAAAGCCTCCTTTAGCTTTCGGTACGTTTCAGCTGTAATTTTATTGAATTTGAAGCAAATTTAATGTAGATTCTGTGCTCCCTAACATCTACCATTTCGAAATTCGCTAACTAAGAAGCACGTGCACATACCCATCATGACACTAACTGGCAGACAAAAATGTTCAAAGACACACCAAGAGACACCTAGCGCAGGAAGATCGAACTCCTATTAGTTTGGGAGGTATTTTCAAATTCTCAGATATTTTGGGTAGCACCGATATATATATATATATATATATATATATATATATATATATATATATATATATATATATATATATATATAATATATATATATATTAATATCCACTATTATCCGTGGAATTAATATGTATAATACATATAACTGCTCGGGGAATCGAACCTGGGCCCAAAAGCTGGAAGTCCATGGTGCTAACCGCTACACCACCGATGGTTCAAAAGGAAATCATTCGGAACTTCTACTGACTTATCGCCTAGTGAAAATAGTGGATATTAAATAATAAGTAATGCACTGCGTACTTAGGATAAGAGCCTTTGCCAAGCTAACCCTACGCCCAAATTATGGTCGGGGAGGTCTTCGAGAGCTTTTCACTAGGCGATAAGTCAGTAGAAGTTCCGAATGATTTCCTTTTGAACCATCGGTGGTGTAGCGGTTAGCACCATGGACTTCCATCTTTTGGGCCGAGGTTCGATTCCCCGAGCATATATATATATATATATATATATATATATATATATATATATATATATATATATATATATATATATATATATATATATATATATATATATATATATATATATATATATATATATATATATAATATAAGAACTTACTTTAATTTATGAATTGTACAAGTTTGTTAATTTTGTAACTTTGTTTATGCTTTACCTGATTTGTGGTTTAACTTTAGATTTTAGTCTTAAATACTCTACTCGGATAAGAATATCACATGTTAATTTTAAGGATATTTTTTTTTTTAAAAAAATTTTATTTTATAGTTGATGTCATTTTACTTTTATTTTTAATGTATCTTTATTATTTGCTGTTATAAACTTTTGAAATGTTTCAAAAGTTTATGGTAATATATAAAATAGGATTTGGTATTTTTATTCTGAAAATGAACTTTAAATTTTAGGGGAAAATAATCCAGGAATTTTTTTTACTTACAAACCTGTTTGTAATGAGACTGGTTTTCTGTTTGTGTTGGTGTTTTTGAATCTTTTGTCACGTTATTAGGTGGTACAGCTTCGGAAGAACTAGAGGGATAGTTATAGTGAAGTTTGGTTGTAGAAACGAAATCTGGAAGTGTAGATTTTGTTAAAGGCAAACCAAGCCAATCAACTAGTCCCAAATTTAATTCCTTATTTCCTCCTCTTGTTGCCAATGATCTGTAATTATAATTTAATTGGATAATAGATTAAAAATTATGGAGTCATATTTAATTTAAAAATTAAATTAAAGATGGTTTATTTATTTTTTTATTTTAATTTTCCAATTCCTTTCATTCTAGATAGTGTTTGTTCACATGAAAACCCAAGTAATATGACATAGGGCTCAGATAAAATTGACTCTAAAATGCTGAAGTTGCCGACTCTACTATGAATCACTTGGGGAGTATTGGAAATATTTTAAAATTTATCAAACTTTGCTTTTTATAACGAATATAGACCTTATTAATTAAAAACAAAAGAATTTATAATTACACTTTATTAGTAAAAACTAGTTATTATACTATGATAACTGCTTTCTTGATAATTGGGAGTTATTCTTTCTTGATAGAAGTGCATTCAAAAATCATATTTTGGAAGATTTTCCAATGCAACTTTTTTCGAAAATGTGTACTCAAAGATTTTCAACTTATAAATCCTACTCTCTCTAAATTTTTACAATCTCTTACATCGTCTGAAAAATTGAATTACTTTCTCTTTTACTATCGAATATCTGAGACATTAGGTTTGTTCATCTGCAATGAACATTAGTTGCATGTCTTTCCCTTTGAATAGACCTCATTGGATCTATCATTTTACTCTTTTCCATTTTTTCTAATTCATTACTCATACCTGAATTCTATCACTTCATACAGAGTTGCTAAGTACACTTATTATTTATATATATATAATATATATATATATATATATATATATATATATATATATATATATATATATATATATATATATATATATATATATATATATATATATATATATATATATATATATATATATATATTTTTTTTATTTCTCCTCTGGAGGGCAAAGGCCAGAGGCCTACTAATGTTCCACCAGAGTTGGGAGGAAAGTCGGGAACATGGTCAAATTAAAGGCCGACATGACCTGATACACGGCGTTTAAAGGTGCCTAAGTCATAGGAAGTTGGGAAAATAGATGAAGGAAGTGTGTTCCAGACTTTACCAGTAGAGTACATGTAAGATTGAGCATAGCGGTTCAGTCTGGGGTCAGAGAGTTGGACAGAGAAAGGATGAGACTGTGTAGAAAGACGAGTCGCACGAACCCTTCTCAATGGAGGAGGTATGCGACAAGAGAGTTCAGAAGAGCAGTGTCCATTGTAATAACGATAGTATAGAGAGAGTGACGCAACATTTCGACGGGCAGAAAGAGATTGGAGAGAATTAGTGAGAGCAGGAGAGTTGATAAGGCGAAAAGCTCTAGACTCCACCTTTTCCAGGAGAGCTGTATGAGTGGAACCACCCCAGATGTGTGACGCATACTCCATACAGGGGCGAACAACACCCCTATACAGAGCAAGCAACTGGGGTGGTGTAAAGAAATGCTGAAGGCGCCTCAGAACACCCAACCTCTTAGAAGCTTGTTTAGAAAGAGAGGTAATGTGATCTTTCCAAGAAAGATCACGAGAAAAAGAAACACCTAGAATATTAAGGAGAGATGAAGGTTTGAGTTGCGTGTTTTCGAAGAAGATATCATAGTTGTGTGGAAGATTGTGTCGAGTAGAGAGATGGAGGAATTGAGTTTTGAGGCATTGAAAACAACCATGTTTTCTCTGCCCCAATTTGAAATGAGAGATAGATCAGAGGTTAGTTGCTCCAAGGCCACCCTCCTTGCTTCTATTAACTGTTGTTGGGAGGGGCGCCTTTCAAAATGAAAAGAGTAATGAAGGGTGGAGTCATCAGCATAGGAGTGGATAGGAGATGAAGTAATTGAGAGAAGGTCATTAATGAAAAGCAGAAAAAGTGTTGGGGATAGAACAGATCCTTGAGGAACACCACTATTAATAGATTTATAGGAAGAACGGTGGCCGTCTACAACAGCTGCTATAGAACGACCAGAAAGGAAATCAGAGAGAGGCCACAGAGAAGGATAGATGCCGAAAGAGGGAAGTTTGGAAATCAAAGCTTTGTGCCAGACTCTATCGAAAGCCTTCGATATATCCAGCGCCACAGCAAAAGATTCACCGAAATGCCGAAGAGCGGAGGACCAAGAGTCAGAGAGAAGGGAAAGGAGATCACCAGTAGAGCGTTTCTTACGAAAGCCATACTGGCGATCAGAGATAAGATTAGAAGAATTGAGATGTTTCCAAATCTTCCTGTTAAGGATAGATTCGAAAACTTTAGAAAGAACGGAGGTTAAAGAAATTGGACGGTAGTTAGAGGGTTGAGAGGGGTCCCCCTTCTTCGGCACAGGCTGAATGAGCGCACGTTTCCAGCAAGAAGGGAAGGTTGAAGAAAGAGACATAGACGAAATAATTTACCAAGGCAGGGTGCAAGCTCGGAAGCACAAGTTTTGAGAACCACAGGAGGAATACCATCAGGACCGTACGCCTTCTTAGTGTTAAGCTCAGAGAGAGCAGAAATGACATCTTTAGAAGAAATTACAATTTTAGGCATAAATGAGTTGGAGGGGGTTGAAGGAGGAGGAACAGCTCCGGAATCGTCTAAGGTTGAATTTAAGGCAAAAGTTTGAGCAAAGAGTTCAGCTTTAGAGGAAGGCAAAACGGCAGTTGAACCGTCAGAAGATACTAGAGGAGGGAAAGAGGAAGAAGCAAAGTTAGAGTTGACATTTTTTGCAAAATGCCAGAAAGGGCGAGAGGAAGAGGAGCCAGAAAGATTATTGCATTTGCGACGTATCTCGAAGAATAGATTTTGCACGATTCCGGGATGAAATATAAGTTGCGTGAGTTTCTGGAGTTTGAAGACGACGGTAATCCCTGAAGGCAGCATCCCTGTGGCGGATAGCACGAGAACAAGCAGAGTTAAACCAAGGTTTATTAGGTTTAGTAGAAGGGAAAGAATATGGAATGTACGCCTCCATGCCAGAGAGAATCACCTCGGTTATGCGCTCTGCACATTCCGAGGGACCCCTCCCACGGAAACAGTAATCATTCCATGGAAAATCAGAAAAGTACGTGCAAGTCAGACCAGTTAGTGGCACCGAAATGCCAGAAACGTCTCCTCGCCGAAGGCGGGGGTCGTTCTTGCGGAAGACTTGAAGAGATAGGACAAGATACGGAGATAAGAAGGTGATCGGATGAACCAGAGGAGGAAAGAGTTTAACAGTATAAGGAGAAGGATTAGAAGTTAGAAAAAGGTCAAGTATGTTGGGTTCATCACCAAGACGGTCAGGGATACGGGTAGGGAGATGCACCAACTGCTCAAGGTTGTTCTGGATAGAAAATTGGAAGGCGAGTTCACCAGCTGGATCATGAGAACTAGATGAAAGCCATTGGCGGTGGTGAACATTGAAATCACCTAAAATGATGATTTCGGAGAAAAGGAGAAGAAGAAAGAATGTGTTCTATTTTGGAGTTAAGATAGTCGAAGAATTTTGGATAGTCTGTAGAGTTAGGAGATAAGTAGACAGAACAAATAAATTTAGTTGTAGAGTTGCAAGAAAGTTTAAGCCATAAAGTAGAGAATTCAGAAGACTCCAAATTAGAGACACGAGAACAGACAACATCATTGCGCACATATGCGCAACATCCGCCTTTGGCTGAAAATTGAGGATAGAGACAGTAGGAGGAAACAGAGTAGGGTTTGCTGTCAGAGCACTCAACACCTGAGTTTCAGTTAAGAACAAGAGATGAGGTCTAGAAGAAGAGAGGTGGTGTTCGACAAAGTGGAGATTAGAAAAAAGACCGCGAATGTTGCAGAAATTAATGAAAAACGAAGACCGTGCACCAGGACAAGTCGGCATAGAGGTCTTGGTGGCACCAACCCCATCACCGGAGGCCACCAACTCCCAAGTGGTGATGGGGAAGGAGTGGATGAGGGCTATCTTTGGAATCCGCCCCTCTTGGATTCTCCGAGGCAGATTTATGTTTTGCCATTTTTGAATTCATTCAATAGGTAGTGTAAGTGTAAGCGTTTGTAAATTTGTAGAAAGACATGTGAAGAAGTAGGAATGTTGTGGAGCATAGGCACTCCAATGTGAGTCAAGGGTACACTAGAAACCCTCTGAGAAGATGAAACGCGAAAAGGAACGAACCAAAGGGCAACGGAGTGAAACGGAATGGTCTAGCCCATCCTATCACTCCGTGGGTTATGCCCAATGGGGGTACTTGCATCGCTTCGGACGGCGCTACGTCCTCCCCCTATATATATATATATATATATATATATATATATATATATATATATATATATATATATATATATATATATATATATATATATATATATATATATATATATATATATATATATATATATATATATATATATATATATATATATATATATATATATATATATATATATATATATATATATATATATATATATATATATATATATATATATATATATATATATATATATAAATCAGATGGGAAAAGAAAAGTTAGAAGAATCAGATGGAAGAGAAGACAAGACAAAACAAGAGAAGAGAAGAGTAAAGAAGAAAAGAAAAGAGAGGAAAAGAGAAGAAAAGTCATAGCAGCTTTCACAATCCATTTTGAAAATTGAAAGACTGTTTAGAGAATGTTGAAGAATTGTAGTGAAAAGAAAATTATTTCCGAACTTAAAAATAATAACAGATTTATTTTAAAATATAATTTAAAAAAAAAAATATTTTCGAGAACAAAATTAAATAAATCGCATTTAAATTATTTTCAAAATTTTCTGGAGGAGCAACAAAACTTTAAATTAACTAATTTCGGCTTAAGTTCAAAATTAGGCATTAGTATTAAGAATAAATTTAAAAACACGATTTTGGATTGGGCGACAAGGTTGGATCATGAAGAATAGTTCTTCGCATGGTTCTAGGGTCTGGGATTCCTTTTAACCAGTTTTTTTTTTTGTCTTCCCATGTACGACTGCAGGAATTTTCCTGCAGTCGACGCCACCCTGCATCATGCGGGATATGGTGTAATGTAAAAAAAAAAAGTATATATAAAAAAGATATATATATATAAAAGAAAATATATATATATATATATATATATATTGAAGGAATCGGTTTTGTAGTAAAGTTTTAAGTTCAATAAAAATAATTAATTACAAAAATTTCCCGTTAAGGATAGCTACAAGTGCCGATATACCTGATAGGAATACCAGTTCAGGTATAACTGTGCTGGTATACCTGAAAGTGTTGGTGACAGAAATGTCAATTTTTCGAAGCCTTAACAGGCGACCTGAACAAACTGTTACCTCTTTCAATACACTTGCTCCTGAATGGACTAGGCAGGAGTACATGACTCTGTGGTAGCATTCCAGCAATCCTGTTCAGTTACTGTGCATCTGTCGCATTGGGAAGTGTGTATCTTGTACAATTATGACAATTGACTGGGTGTTTGAATCAATTTACAGAAATATTTAGAAATAAAAATGTTTGTGGCAAGTGATATCAAAAGATTAACAAAAGATTAACCATGATAAAGGAAGAAAATAGGAGTTATATAAAATTAGCTCAAAAAATTAATGAAATAAAGCCACTTGCAAATAAAGAAAACGTATTAAATGAAATAAATTAATATTTGGAGGAATTTTCGGAAAGAATTAAAATAGTTAAGTTGATGCAAATTACTCTTCCTGCATTAAGTTAACATGTAAAAATTGTTGCCTTTTTCTCTCAAAATCTCTGCACCATGAAACGTATTTTTTTTTTATGATTACCGCACTTTTTTTGTTGCAATTAATAATCTACCTACCTCTAAAACCTTCTGTAGACATAGTGATAGCTGAAACTGAACTGTCAACTCGAACCCTGTGAAAGCACTGCAATCTTTAGATATGCATGTATAGGTATACCGGTATGTGTGTAGCCACCTTTACTGTTATAAGTTAATTTAATCGAGTTCATGTTGTTTCCAAAACATATAAACAAATGGGTTAGTAAAAAAATATATAAATAAATACCTTTCACTACGGGACAGGCTTTTGTTAATAGTTTCAATGATCTCTTGAGAATCTTTCGATTTATTAAATACAGTGGCACTGTTTTGGACAGTTGAATCCACTTCTGGACAAGTTGAAACTCTTCTGATCCTTTCTGTAGGCGACGGATTTCCTCGTTCTATTATTGGTGAAGATCAAATTTTCCTTTTTATCAATTTCCTTTGCTTTAATATTTTCGGTTTCATCAAAGCAACTTTCGGCTTTCGATATTTTTCCACTTTCGTGAGCTTCTTCTGGTTTAGGAATGTTCATTTGCTTGATAATCCATATAAACCACCTATGGAAAATTATTTTGAGAAGTAAAAGAGTAATAAATTTTATTTATCACACAGATTAAAGTAGCATATATATATATATATATATATATATATATATATATATATATATATATATATATATATATATATATATATATATATATATATATATATATATATATATATATATATATATATATATATTATATCTCCTGCGGTGGGCAAAGGCCGGAGGCCTACCAAATTCCAGCGGAGTTGGAAAAAAACTATCTTGGTCGATGGAGGCCGACATGTCCAGACACTCGGCGTTTGAAACTATGTAAGTCAAAGGAATTTGGGAAAACAGATAAAGGGATTGTGTTCCAGACTTCGCCAGTAGAGTATATGTAAGATAAAGCATAGCTGTTAAGTCTGAAGTCCGAAAGTTGGACAGTGAAAGGATGAGAATGCATAGAAAGGCGTGTCGCACGAGCTCTTCTCAATAAAGGAGGTATACGACGAGAGAGTTCAGTAGAGCAGTGTCCGTTGTAATAGCGATATTATAGAGAGAGTGACGCAACAATTCGATGGGCAGAAAGAGATTTGAGAGAGTTAGTAAGAGCAGGAGACCCCTAGACTCCACTTTCTCAAGGAGAGCTGTATGAGTGAAACGAACCCAGGCGTATCAAGCACACTCCATGCAGGGGCGAACAACACTCTTATAGAGAGCAAGCAACTGGGGTGGCGTGAAGTAATTCTGAAGGCGCCTCAGAACACCCAACCTCTTAGAAGCTTGTTTAGAAAGAGAAGTAATGTGATATTTCCAAGAAAGATCAAGAGAAAAGGATACTCCGAGAATATTAAGAACAGATGAAAGTTTGAATTGTGTGTTTTCGAAGAAGACATCATAGTTGTGTGGAAGATTCTGTCAAGTGGAGAGATGGAGGAACAAAGTTTTTGAGGCACTGAAAACAGCCATGTTTTCTCTGCCTCAATTTGAAATACTTGAAAGATCAGAGGTTTGTTGCTCCAAGGCTACCCTTCTCGAGTCTATTATCAACTGCTTTTGGAAGGGACGTCTTTCAAACTGAAAGGAGTAATGAAGGGAGGAGTCATCAGTATAGGAGTGAATAGGAGATGAGGTAATAGAGAAAAGGTCATTAATGAAAAGCAGAACACCACTATTAATAGATTTAAAGGAAGAACGGTGGCCGTCTAAAACAGCTGCTATAGAACGACTGGAAAAGAAATAAGAGAAATCACAGAGAGAAGAATAGATACCGAAAGAGGGAAGTTTAGAAATCAAAGCTTTGTGCCAGATTCTATCGAAGGCTTTCGATATGTCCAGCACGACAGCAAAGGATTCACCAAAATGGCGATGAGCGGAGGAACAAGAGTCAGAGAGAATGAAAAATCACTAGTAGAGCGCTTCTTACGAAGGCCATTCTGGCGATCTGAAGTCAAAGAAATCGGACGGTAGTTGGAGGGCTGAGAGGGGTCCCCCTTCTTCGGCACAGGCTGAATGAATGCAAGTTTCAAGCAAGAAGGGAAGGTTGAAGTAGAAAGACAAAGACGAAATAGCTTACCAAGGCAGGGTGCAAGCTCGGAAGCAAAGTTTTGAGAACCACAGAAGGAATACCATCGGGACCTTACACCTTCTTAGTCTCAAGCTCAGAGAGATCAGAAATGACATCTTTAGAAGAAATTCTAATTTTAGGCATAAATGAGTTTGTGGGGGTTGAAGGAGGAGGTATAGCTCCGGAATCGCCTAAGGCTGAGCTAGAGGCAAAGTTTGAGCGAAGAGTTCAGCTTTAGAAGAAGGTAAAACAGCAGTTATGCCCTCGGAAAAAATACTAAACTAGGGAAAGAGGAAGAAGCAAAGTTAAAGTTGACATTTTTTGCAAAATGCCAGAAAGAACATGAAGAAGAACCAGAAAGATTATTGCATTTTCTACGGAGGTAAGAGTTTTTAGTGTTACGAAGGATAGGTTTTGCACGAATCCGGGATGAAATATAAGTTGCGTGAGTTTCTGGAGTTTGAAGATGATGGTAATCCTTGAGGGCAACATCCCTGCGGTGGATAGCGCGAGAACAAGCAGAGTTAAACTAAGGTTTGTTAGGTTTAGTAGAAGAGAAAGAAAATGGAATGTACGCCTCCATGCCAGAGAGAATCACCTCGGTTATGCGTTCATCACACTCCGAGGGACCCCTCCCACGGAATCAATAACCATTCCACGGGAAATCAAAGAAGTGCGACCGCAAGTCTGACCAGCTTGCGGCACTGAAATGCCACGAACGTTTCATTTCAATAGAAGGGGGTCTTCCCTGCGGATGACATAAAGTGATAGAAGAGGATACAAAGATAAGAAGGTGATCGGATGAACCCAGAGGAGGAAAGAGTTTAACTGCTCAAGGTGTTTTTTATAGCGAAAATATAGATATATATATATATATATATATATATATATATATATATATATATATATATATATATATATATATATATATATATATATATATATATATATATATATATATATATATATATATATATGAGAACTAGAAGAAAGCTATTGGCGTAGGTGAACGTTGAAATCACCTAATATGATAATTTCAGAGAAAGAGAAAGAAGAGAAATAGTAGATTTTAGGATAAATAGTAGAAGAAAAAGAAAAAGAATTAGAATTAGAATGGCAAGAAAACCTGAGCCATAAAACTCCAAAAGGACTCAAATATAAGACTACAAACAAAAAATCTGAGTTTCTCGTCAAATAAGAAAAGTGAGCACTAATGCACAACAACGTTTTTTCAATAATCAAAAAAAGTTAAAGAGAACAAGAAAACAGGTGAGTCGGTTGGACCCAGAAAGAAAGAGAAAGTCAAGGTCGGGTGAAGAAGAGATAATATTTAAAAAATTAATTGAAAATTGAGATTGAAAACTTCTAAATAGAAAAGTATATAAAAAATTTTTAAACAGGAAAAGGGTGTGTGTCTGTAATAGCATTTTGTATATGAATAAATACTGTGAAGAATTGGAGATCGAAAGGAAGAAACCATTGGTTAGATATGATTAAAACTTAAATTCCTTATTTTACATCCCAAGGGGACTAAGGTGAACTGATTTTTTAGGTATAAATTTTTATTTAGTTCCGTGTTGTTTGAATTTAATAATTCCTTTTTAAAGCTGCAACTGTGTGGATTAAGCGCGCATGATGATAATAAAAAATAAGTGTATTAATTATATGTCCTTAACTAATAAATTATATGATTATTTTTTTTTTTTTTTTTTATATTATAAAAATTACCCTCCTTTATACTTCCCTTAAACCCTTAAGGCAGAGTATTTGAGGAGGCAATTTTAGAACGTTATTTTTAGAAAAAATATATAATTATTATTCCTCGGCGAATATTGTGTATTGTATTTTCTTATAATATATATATATATATATAAATATATATATATATATATATATATATATATATTAATATATATATATATAAATATATATTTGAAAAAATATATTATTATATAATTATATAAACTTGTATCCTTATATAATTATATAAATTATATATCTATATATATATATATATTATTATATACCATAATATATATATATATATATATAATATATAAATAATATATATATATATTATATATAATATATATAATATATATAATATATATATATATATATATATATATATATATATATATATATATATATATATATATATAATAATATATAATATATATTATATATATTAATATGTTATATATATAGTATATATATATATATATATATATATATATATATATATATATATAAATAAGCTAAATTATCTAAATTATACTTGGACATAATATATAATTACGCACTGATTGCGAAAACTAAAATCTTTAAAAAAGAATAATTATTTTTTCCTGCGGAAACTAACACAAGAAATTGTTGTAAAGACGATAAACACGTAGCTGTTGCTAGGATACGTAGTGAAGCTCAAATGTTATATATATATATAATATATATATATATATATATATATATATATATTATATATATATATATATATATATATATATATATATAATATATATATATATATATATATATATATATATATATATATATATATATATATATATATATATATATGTATATATATATATATATATATATATATATATATATATATATATATATATATATATATATATATATATATATATATATATATATATTGACTAGTCATAGTAGTCTATGATGAAAATAACTAAAAATTTTAACAAGGGATGCATTGATTAATTAAAATCCCAATAACAATAATAAATAATAACCAATAAAATCAATAATTTCATTTCAATCCTATATTTTATTAAAAGTACAATTACAACTTAACAATGTTTCAGTAGGTTCTATTCTACTAAATATAATATTAATAATTTGCTAGCTGCACATTCCTCTGAAAAGGGGCTTCTAAGGGGAACACATTGGTTTCCATTGAACCCCAAAGTTTAGGTGATAAATAGTTCATCAATTTATTTTAATAGCCATTAAGATACAAATATGATGCATATAACGAGCAATAATATATATATAATAATAATACATAAGATAGAAAATAATGACTAGAATAAAATAAGTAAAGTCATGATAAGAATTTTCAGAAATATTGGTAATCTTTGAGCTTTAATCTAATTATTCGTAACATTATTCGGACTAATAAATAAAAAATTAATAAGAATAATTTCAACAGGAATAATGGATTATTAATAATAATAATAATAATAATTAATTAATTAATATTAATATAATTATAGTCAATAATAAATAATTAATAAAATAATAATAATAATAATAATAATTAATAAGCTCAAGCAAAATAATAATAAAAAATAGTACGATATTACTGCTAGTGTATGATATCTCTTGTATTATAGGATTATCTACAACACATACAATAATAATAATATAATAATAATAATATTTCATAGAAATAACGATAATAATATGATAATAATAAATAATAATATCATAATAATAATAATAATAATAATAATAATAATAATAATAATAATAATAATAATAATAATAATAATAATAATATTGAAGTATGTGTTTCTTATTTCAAGGATTATAAATAGCTCAGTGCAGAAACCACAATGGTTACTTCAAGGTTTATCTTTGTGATTAGCCACTGAATATATGGATAATGAACCTTACTTTCCCAAAGAATATATTTTAAAATTGGTACCAGATGTCGGGTATATGAAATAAAAGAGTTACAGGAATAATGATAATAATAATAATAATTATAATAATAATAATAATAATAATAATAATAATAATAATATAATAATAATAATCAAATAATAATAATAATAATAATAATAATAATAATAATAATAAATAATAAATAATAATAATAAATAAATATAATAAATAAATAAAAATAAATTAAAAAATAAAAATA
>SEYY01001572.1:30000-40000 GCA_009176605.1 Armadillidium nasatum | reverse complement strand
GCGCGCAAACCGCTTTTTGCGCGCGAAAGCAGAGTAAAAATGGAGGGAACGTGCTTCACGTATTTGTTTACAAAAATAGCTTACAATTGAGACGGACTTATACATAATATACATTACATTTTATATGTTTTACTTTTTAAATTAATATTTTATATCTTTATACATAAAAAATAAAAAAATAAAAATAAAAATAAAAAAAAAAGAACTTTATTTTTTTTTTTTTTTTTTAATTAGTTAAATGATTCTTAAAAACACAAATATTAAATATAAACAAGTAATGCAAAAATTATAGATTTTCTGTTTTCTTTATAGAAAACGTTTCTACTATTTTTTGGGTAACTTTTAAACGTTCACTATATATACTATATATATATATATATATATATATATATATATATATATATATATATATATATATATATATATATTATATATATATATATATATATATATATATATATATATATATATATATATATATATATATATATATATATATATATATATATATATATTATATATATATGGCCAGACTTCGGTTTAAAAAACTACATATTTTAAAAACTACAGAAACTACGTAAAAAAGGATTATATTTTTAGAATCCTTGTCGAATTTCAGGTAGGAAAAATTGGGAAATAAAAAATAAATTCTTATAATAATAAAGTTTATATAAGTAAAGCTTACATATTTTTAACTCGCGAGAATCGTACGTCTGGCAATGTTAGTTTTTTTAAATTTTTTTTTCGAAATTGGAAAAAATGGGGAATAACCCAAATCGTTGACAGGAAAAGTAGTCGACAATATCATCATCACTCACGGGTCGGGGGGTACGGGGGCAGAGCCCCCCGTAGACAAATGCTCGGTATAACACCAAATTTAAGTTTGTTACGTCATCAATTGTCTTGTTACGTCATCAATTGTCGTACAAAACCATTTTTATATTTTTTTTATTTTATTTATTTTCAAACATTTTATACTTTTCCTATCTGAAATTCGACAAGGATTCTAAAAATATAATCCTTTTTACGTAGGTTCAGTAGTTTTTTAAATATGTAGATGGTTTAAACCGAAGTCTGACCTATATATATATATATATATATATATATATATATATATATATATATATATATATATATATATATATATATATATATATATATATATATATATATATATATATATATATATATATATATATATAATATATATATATATATATATATATATATATATATATATATATATATAGGTTGAAACAGATACAAAAGATTAACAAATCTTGTTACCTGTAGATTTTTAGATATATAACAAATAATGTTGAACTCTGGAGAGTCAAAATTCCTTTACTATTTTTATTATTATTATTATTATTATTATTATTATTATTATTATATTATTATTATTATTATTATATATATATAAAAATTCATTAGTTATATGAATAACAAATAACAAATAATGTTGAACTCTGGAGAGTCAAAATCATCATTATTATTATTATTATTATTATTATTATATATTATTATTATTATTATTATTATTATTATTATTATTATTATTATTATTATTATTATTATATATAAAAATTCATTAGTTTTTATGAATAACAAATAACAAATAATGTTGAACTCTGGAGAGTCAAAATCCATTATTATTATTATTATTATTATTGTTATTATTATTATTATTATTATTATTATTATTATTATTATTATTATTATTACTATTATATATAAAAAATTCATTAGTTTTATGAATGAAAATAAATACAAATATTTCTCTAAGTTTAGGAAAGGGCAGATCGATATTTTTTTTTTAAATACATACAAAACATACGACAAAACATGCTTTATTAATAATATGTTAATATTTGAAAGAAAATACGTAAAGAAACGCAATTAAGAAAATAAGCAAAATAATATTGTGAAGAAATAATGGTCAATATAAATGCGAGTGAATTATGACGTGAAGGGAATAAATTGCAAAAATAAAAAAAAAAATAAAAAAAATAAAAAATGCATTATTCAAGTCTTTCCTTCTTGGAGAAAAGAATTTTAATTAGATTAGTTAAGTTCAGAGTATGAAATTTGTTTAAAATAGAAGAGACTCAGTTTAAGACAGACCTTTTGTGCTCCTGTTTTAAATATAAATTTTAGGTAATTGACCGTATTTTTTATTTATTTTTTTTTTTTGACACTCATTTGTTATATTATTTATAACCCTTAGTAATTAAAAAAAAAAGTTCTTTAATAATTAATTATATAATAGCAAAAGTGGGAAAAACTAATAAAATGTAAAATTCTATTCCACATTATTTTATAAAAAAATTTCGGTCAAGATCATCTGAAACGTCGAAAGATTTAAGAAATCTTTAGCATCTATAAGGTAAAAAATTTTTTATTTTCGTCTCAGAAAAAGTAGTCGGTTAGACGCATACGTACGCACACGCTCTCGCTATATATATATATATATATATATATATATATATATATATATATATATATATATATATATATATATATATATATATATATATATATATATATATATATATATATATATATATATATATATATATATATATATATATATATATATATATATCCGCATTGGCATCCGCATCCGCATCCGCACTTTTAAAATCAACATCCGCATCCGCATCCGCACTTTCAAAAATTCAACATCCGCATCCGCACTTTCAAAATTCGCATCATTCGCATCCGCATCCGCATCGCATCGGCAAATTAGAAAATATGACATCCGATCCATCACTATATATATATATATATATATATATATATATATATATATATATATATATATATATATATATATATATATATATATATATATATATATATATATATATATATATATATATATATATATATATATATATATATATATATATATATATATATATATATATATATATATATATATATATATATATATATATATATATATATATATATATATATATATATATATATATATATATATTAGGGATGGAGTGAAGTATCGGTATCGGTATCGGTATCGGCAAGTATCGGCAGTATCGGCATATTTTCGGGTATCGGTAATCGGTATCGGTATCGGTATCGGCAAAATTTTTGGATAAGAGTAAAGTATCGGTATCGGTATCGGTATCGGTAGTAGTATCGGCATATTTTCCAATACCGGTATCAGTATCGGTATCGGTATCGTTATCGGTATCTGGTAATTTTTAGGTATCGGTATCGGTATCGGTAAAATTTTGGTATCGCTCCATCCCTAATATATATATATTATATATATATATATATATATATATATATATATATATATATATATATATATATATATATATATATATATATATATATATATATATATATATATATATATATATATATATATATATATATATATATATATATATATATATATATATATATATATATATATATATATATATATATATATATATATATATATATATATATATATGCGAATTGTAGATCAAGAGTGAGGGTGAAGAGAGAACTATCGGATTGGTTTAGCATAGGAGTGGGATTGAGACAGGGGTGTGTAATATCTCCATGTTATTTAATCTATTGATGAATGGTTTACTTAAAAAAATGGAGAGAGAATGGAAGAGTATTACGTTGAGAAATATAGAGGGTGAATGTGAAGTGAATGTTTTACTTTTTGCAGATGATGCGGCATGTGTTGGTGGCAGAATCTGGCAGAAAAGATGAGAATACTTGTGAGAGAGTTTGAAGGGAAATGTGCAAACACGAGATTGAAATTCAATCCAGCAAAGAATAAAGTTATGAGGATTGGAGGTGGGGATGAGGAAATGTGGAGGGAGGAATTGGTTTGTAGAAGTGTGAGAATGGAAACTTGAGGAGGTGAATGAATTCAAATATCTAGTAATGTTGGGTGGAAGGTAAGGGTGGGACGGAAAAAGAAATAAAGAACAGAGTGGTAGAAGGAATGAAAGTATTGGGGGGCCTAAGAAAAGTATGGAAGAAAGGAAAAATTTCGAAAGAAATAAAGATAAGAATGTTTGAATGTATGTGTTCACCTTCTGTATTGTATGGGTGTGAAACATAGATGATAAGTGTTCGGTCGAGAAAAAGTTTCAATGTCTTTGAGATGAAAGATTTGAGAGCGATATATAAATTGAGAAGGATTGATAGGATTAGAAATGAAAGAATAAGGGAGATGTGTAAATGGAAGAAGGATGTAATTGATAGAGAGGAGGAGGATGTGCTAAAATGGATTGGACATATGTGAAGAATGAATGAGGACAGAATGGTGGGCAAGGTACTTAGATTCCATGTGGATAGAGGTAGGGATAGGGGAAGGCCGAAGTGGAGATGGATGGAAGGAGTGAGAAAGATTTTGATGGAAGGAATTTGAGTTTAGAAGAGGGTAGAAGATTTGTAGAGACAGAGAGAGAGATTAAGGGCGGTGGTGAAAGGGGTTGAAAGGTAAGAATGGGTTGTTTGTAAGGGAATTGTGGCGGGCACCACCCCACGAAAGTGGGAAAGGTGAAAATGAAATATATATATATATATATATATATATATATATATATATATATATATATATATATATATATATATATATATATATATATATATATATATATATATATATATATATATATATATATATATATATATATATATATATATATATATATATATATATATTAGTGAAGGAATACGCATTCGCATCCTGATCAAAATTAACATCCGCATCCGCATCCTCATCAAAATTAACATCCGCATCCTCATAAAAATTAACATCCGCATCCGCATCCTCATAAAAATTAACATCCGCATCCGCATTTTCGAAAATTCAACATCCGCATCCGCATCCGCATCCGCACTTTCGAAAATTCAACATCCGCATCCGCATCCTCATCTGCATTTCTCCAAAATTCGACATCCGCATCCGCAAATTAGAAAAAATGACATCCGATCCATCATATATATATATATATATATATATATATATATATATATATATATATATATATATATATATATATATATATATATATATATATATATATATATATATATATATATATATATATATATATATATATATTATAATAATACACTCAGTGAATGAATTATTGAATTTGAATGACATCTGCTAGGAATAAAATTTAATAATCAGGTGTACGATAAATATCCCAATAAGCAATTTTAAGTTTAACACCTACCAGACGTAAGAGGTGATTAGGGGTTCGTGAGGTTTTTAACTTTATGTTTTGGCATTTTGGAGTTCTCGAGGCTTAAAAGGCTAAGAAACGCTGCCTTAGGGTGCTATTGAGAGATTCTCCCTCTGACATTGCATTTAACCTAACGTCTATTACAGTAACACCATCTACAGTATTAGATAGATTATGGGAAGAGACTGTTAATAACTATTTCGATTATTTGATATATTAACAAATAAGACATGATATGACTATATTTATCAGATCATTTGCAAAGTTGAACAAATCTTGATTATCACTGCAAGAGAAAGAAATGTATGTTTATCAAGTTTTAGATAATTTTGGTATTATTATTGTCAAGTAATTGGAAATACTGCAACTCGGTTGTTAAACACAGCTACTTTTGACTGTTTTTCGATTCTTTGTGGCTTTCAACAATAACCAAAAGGGGATTTAAAAGCTGAAATCTTCCATGATATTAAAAATCATTCCAGGATCTTTTCTGTCTCAGATAAGGATTTTCCAAATTTAAAGAATAAGATCATTATGGGTTCAAAATTCATTCAAAGTTAAATAAAAGTGAACGGAATTTCTGACAGTCGATTATGAAAAATTTATTGAAATTAGTTCGATTTTTCTGTTAAAGGCTAAGATCCTCTATAAGAATATGCGGTTGTAATTACAGCTTAATTACTTTCATCATTTTTAATAGTTTCTTAAATTCTATTTCAGTTTTTGAAATTATGCCCAGAAAATACTTCAAAATACTTCTGAAGATCTTAACATTATGGCATCTGATAGGATCAGTAGCCTTTGTGGAAGGAAAGGAGAGACGGCAAATAACCTTCAATCCTTATACCAGCATGAGACTGG
Organism: Armadillidium nasatum; assembly: GCA_009176605.1. Classification (NCBI taxonomy): domain Eukaryota; kingdom Metazoa; phylum Arthropoda; class Malacostraca; order Isopoda; family Armadillidiidae; genus Armadillidium; species Armadillidium nasatum. The sequence goes on along the minus strand of SEYY01001572.1, from coordinate 33,905 downwards.
GTAAGTAAAATGATTTAAAAACTTAGAGAGGAAAAGGAAATGGAAAATTTTAATCACTTATTTCTCTGTTCCATGTGACCAGACTTTCTATGGCAAGCTCAAATATCTCTTATGATTCCAACTCTTGCAAATATTTATGCCGAAAAAGAACTCCCTAATCCTCAAAACTCACAGAAACCAGAGGAACTCTATATTGACCCAGCTTACGAAAAACAGCTTCAAAAAGTGATGACATTTTTTTCACTACTGAAGGTATTGTAAATATACTCATATATATATATATATATATATATATATATATATATATATATATATATATATATATATATATATATATATATATATATATATATATATATATATATATATATATATATATATATATATATATATATATATATATATATATATATATATATATATATATATATATATATATATATATATATATATATATATATATATATATATATATATATATATATATATATATATATATATATATATATATATATATATATATATATATATATATATATATATATATATATATATATATACAAATAATGTGTGTGTGGATGTGAGTGAGTGCCCTACATTGAAATGTTTATTTTAAATAGAAAGGTTTTATCTTAATTTAAAATATATTTTTATTGACGAGCTTCCTTGTGAAGAGGGGCCTAGAACTAAATGGTTAACTATTCATATTCTAAACAAGGCACCATTCCACTGACCTCCAGTACTGCGCAGACCCTCGCCACATCTCTTGAAATAAGCAGTGTATAGAACAATTAAAATTCTCACTCAATTTACAACCATATTGGTGATTGCACGACAAATTTTCTTTATGTATTTCAAAGTCTGTTAAGTGACTTTAAAACATAACTTTCCCAGGTATTGTCACAATTTTATACACCCTTGAAGAATCGGATGAAATTGCTTCAGGTACTTTGGATTGCTGTTAAGAGTAACTTCCTTGTTAGTAATATTCCTGGCGTATGCTGCTGAACTAGTTTCCTCAATGTTAATAACTTACTCATTAATAGCCTGAGGCAATGGGATGCCTATCTGGGAGCCCTGAACTTTAAAATGTTTGCAAAATCCACGTAGAAGCTCCAAAACTTCCTAGAGCTGCAAATTTAATTTCCTTCAGGGGTAAGCCACTACCACAAATCGTCTATTGATGACCTGATCTGATATAAATAAGTTTATATATATATATATATATATATATATATATATATATATATATATATATATATATATATATATATATATATATATATATATATATATATATATATATATATATTATTATCTCACCTTTCTCACCTTTCTCACCAGACTCCTGTAAACGTTGTACGTTTGTCAGTTGTTCCTGGACGAAACCCCTCCACCACGTACGGTCCTCATAGATTCCAGACTCCTCTATCTCCTCCACCTCGCGTCCTCTTCTCTCGACGGCCGTCCTAACGTTATCACTCCATCTGACTCTTGGTTGCCCCACACTACGTCTTCCATTCGGCCTCCATCTGTAGTATTTCTTCGGGTATCTATCCTCATTCATCCTCATCACATGTCCGTACCATCGGAGTTGTCCCCTCTCAATAAAAGTCAGTATACTCTCCACCCCCAGCTCCTCTCTTATATCATCATTTCTCATTCTATCCCTTCTTGTAACTCTCTTTATGGATCTCAACACTCTCATTTCGCATGCTTGTATCTTGCTTCTAGTTTTCGTGGTTAGAGCCCACGCTTCGTGACCGTAAGTTAGTATAGGTCGTAGTATACACACATATATTATTATTTTCACCTTTCGAGGTACATTTCTATCTCTTAGTAATGGATATAACGATCCTAATGCATTATTAAACTTTTCTATTCTATTATTCAATTCTATGTTAATAACATTTCCCGTTCCAAAACAAACTCCGAGGTATTTAAACTGATCAACCTGCTTCAGCTCCTGATCCATCACTCTAATATTCATTTCTTCCTCCTCCTTACTTATCAGCATCACCTCCGTTTTCTCCCCATTTATTTTCATTCCTCTCTCCCTCAACTCCTCATCCCACACCACAATAAATCTCTGCAGAGCCTCCTTTGATTCTGCCACCAACGCGAGGTCATCTGCGTATCCAAAGACAGTTCCTTCCATTCTTCTCCTGACCATTTTCCCGCAATAATCCATGAACAGGATAAACAAAATCGGAGAGAGAACGCTGCCCTGCTTTACCCCGGTGCCAACCTCAAACCAATCTCCATCATCCATCTGGGTCTTCACTTTGCATAAACTATTTGTATAAGTACTCTTTATTGCTCTTCTCAGTTTTTCCGGTATCCCATACTCTCTTGTTCCAAGTATATTCCACAGGACTCCCCTCGGCACACGATCGAAGGCCTTTTCCAGGTCTACAAATGCCAGATACATCTTTCTGTTAAATTCCCAACCTTTTTCGCATACCATCTTTAAAGCAAATATCAGATCAATAGTTGATCTATTTGGCCTAAAACCATGTTGCCACTCGTCCATTTTATCTTCTACCCTCTCTCTCAATCTTTTTTCTAATATTCGTTCATATACCTTTGCGATGTGTGGCGTCAAAGCAATCCCTCTATAATTCTTGCAGTCTGCCTTATCACCCTTTTTAAAAATTGGGCATATTATTGCTTTGTTCCATTCTTTAGGTGTTCTTTCTTCTCGCCAGCACTTATTCATTAATTCTTTCATCCATATACTGCCCTCCTCTCCCACATTCTTCAAGATCTCAGCCGGTATCATATCTTCCCCTGGTGCTTTCCCATTTTTCATCTTTCTCAAGGCATATTCCATTTCTTCGTTCGTGATTTGCCACTCGTCCACCACCACCTCCTCACGGTTTCCCACTCCGTGCACATCCTCTTCCACATCATTTGGTATGTTCAGCAGATCATCAAAATAATCCCTCCACCTTTCCTCAATCTCTCTCGGGTCTGTCAACAACATTCCATCCTCATTTTTTATTGCGTATGTTGGAGGTGCTGTTCCTTTCCTATAGTTTTTTGCCATATTGAATATTAATTTTCTAGTACCCGCAAGGTCTTCTTCCAGATCTCTACCAATCTTCTCCCATGTTTTTCCTTTTCCATTCTTTTTATTCTCTCAGTTTCATTTCTCATCATTATATATGCTTCTCTATCTTCTATTCTTCTTGTCTTCATCCACTTTCTAAAACACTTCATATATATATATATATATATATATATATATATATATATATATATATATATATATATATATATATATATATATATATATATATATATATATATATATATATATATATATATATATATTAGGGTGCCACTTATTATAATAGAATTATTTTTTTTTATAAGTGCTCCCTCCCTATTTTGTTCCAACACATTTAAGCATGACATGGGCAAATTTGTAGTCAAATATTAACACGCGGTGACTTGCTTTCTAAATTTATAATTTTTCCCATTTTATTGCTATTTCAGATTTATCGCATATGGAAAGTAACTGATATAGTTTAAACTGATAATACTAATAAAATTTTAATTTGTCAATACTCTTTGACGGAAAGCGTTATCACAGACTGTAAGAATAGCTTGAGAAGTGTAATAAATGGTAAGAAACAGGTCCAAACACAAGAATTCGATGTTAGTTTAAGCACGAACCAGGTTCTTGTTTGGATGTGAAATCGTAGTTTCTAAAACTTCTAAATTAACTTGTTAAATAATTTGTTTGTGATATTTTTGCAAGTTTAATGTTTATAATGTCGACTCGAAAGGAAATATTTCTTGTTGGTCATATGAAGCACCAAATAACGGAAAGTAAGCTTCCATCAAAAGTAGACTGCTTAAAAGTTTTATTTTACAATATGCTGTGACCAAATTAAATC
>SEYY01001572.1:22500-25000 GCA_009176605.1 Armadillidium nasatum | reverse complement strand
CAACATTCCTTCCCATGCACCCATGCATTAAGTTTGAGTGAACACAAAGTTAATACAGTACAGATGTGGTGATCTTTTGTTGTTCAAGTCCCCGGCTTACAACCAAAATAGGAAAAAATATGACTTTTGTTTTTTTTTTACAGTTGAAGTAATCACACACTTTCTTCGTGCTATTTACACACTTACAGAACATTTTTAGAAATATATTACACAATATAATAATTAAAATTCCAAAAGAAATTATTAAAATAACAATTCTCATTGAAGAACTTGAGATAAATCGGCAACACGACCAAACCTTCACTAAAACTGAAAATTATCAAGCAACAATTTTTCATTTGAGAAATATATATACGAGCTGAGTCAGTAGCTAATCACTTGCTAATATCACGTTACTAGAATTGAGTGAACTGTGCTTTATATTTTACATGTTAAAAATATCAAAATATTATTTCGTAGCTATGTCAATGTTCTATAATTTTTCATTAGTATATAAAGGACTTGAAGGATGAATTGGTTAAGATCGAGTTTTCTTTGTTTTTACTCTATTAAATCGATTTTATAAATGGGTTTATCTTTACTCTTTTCTTTCGTGGTTAATTTTTTGTAATTCTACATATAATATGAAATGATTCTTCTATACATACAACATACAAATTCTTATTAGTTAGCCTTGAATCTCTTGCCCACCATATATACATATTTTACATATAGTGCTCAGGAGCACAGGTTTTGAGATTTTCAAGAGGGATAGCAGTACACCTTCTTAGTGTGCAGCTCAGAAAGAAAGCAAAAATTGAAGTCTTTAGATGAAAATTACAGTATTCGACATGAATTAATTAAATAAAAAATGGAATGCATCCCTCAAAGTCAGAGAGAGAATCCGTGGGAACCCTCACTAGAAAGCAATTGTTATTCCGCGGGAAATCGAAGAAGTACATCCGCAAATCAAACTAGTTCTCGGCTCTGAAATTCCACAAACATTTCCTAACAGTAGGAAGAGATCTTTCTTGAGGAAGACTTAAAGAGATATATGAGGATACAGATATAAGATGGTAATTAGAAGCACCTAGAGGTGGACAGAGTTTAAAAGCATAAGGAGAAATATTATAAGTTAAGAAAAATTCTAGAAAATAAAGTTCATCTCCAAGGTGATCAGGGATACGAGTAAATTGAATTTTGAATCTAGAAATGGAAGGCAAGTTCACCGGCTTTATCTTGAGAACTAGAAGAAAGTCATTGTCATTGGTGAACACTGAAATCGCCTATAATAATTATTTCAGAGGAAGAAGAACAAGATAGAATGTCCTTTATTTTGAAGTTTAGATAGTCAAAGAATTTAGAAAAGTCATGAGAGTTAGGCGATAAATAAACAGAACCAATGAATTTAGTCATAGAATGGCAAGAGAACCTAATTCGACAAGGGGGAAAATCAGAAGACTCCAAATTAGAGACTTGAAAACAAACTCTACCTTGCTCACGTATGTTTAACAAACATCTTTGGCTGAAAAATCAAGTATAGAAACAGTAAGGAAAAAACAAAGATGGGTTTGTCAGAACGATCAATCACCTGTAAGAACAAGAGATGATTTCTAGAAAAAGAAGAATGGTGGTATTCATCAAAGTGGAAATTAGAATAAAGACTGAGAATTTTGCAGAAATTAATGAAAAAAAAAATTATTCCTGTGCACCAGAGCAAGTTGGCCGCAAAGTTTTGGAAGTAACAACCCCTTCATCGGATTTCTCAGACTCCCATGGTATATGGGATAGATATGGTTTTTTGTTCGAATGCCGCTCCTCCAAGCATTTCCAAAGTAGGTTTGCGTTTCGGCTTTTTGCTTGTTTTTGAAGATAATGTTATAGCATGTGCTTGTAAATCAACGGTACATAAGAAACTCTCTGGAAAAATTAAATTTAAAAATGACGAACCAAAGAACAACGGGGTGCATTGGAAAGCACTTGTGAAACCTAACAGACCGTGGGTAATGTCCAATGGGGAGTATGTACTTACATTACTCTAGACGGTGCAATCTCTTTCCCTCTCTCTCTCTCTATATATATATATATATATATATATTATATATATATATATATATATATATATATATAATATATATATATATTATATATATTATATATATATATATATTATATATATTGTGGGAGTCTACGTGTTATATCGTTTTTTGTTTTTTTTTAATTTATAATTTATTTATTCTGAAACCTTTATTTTTTCATTTTTTTTCAAATAATCTAGAAGCCCTTTTGCCACCCCTCCTATCTGGCGCCAGGGACAAAAAGTACCCCCTCCTAGTTAAACTCCTGAAGAAAGATCACTAAAAAGAAAAGCACCGAGAAAATTAAGGAAGGAAAAGGTTAAAGTTGTGTATTATCGAAGATCTCAAAGTTGTTTGGAAGGTTGTGTCTAGTAGAGCGATGAAGGAACTGAATTTGTGAGGCACTGAAAACAACCTCATTTTCTCTGTCCCAGGTTGAAATA
>SEYY01001572.1:5000-17500 GCA_009176605.1 Armadillidium nasatum | reverse complement strand
GAAACACCCTAACTCCTGGTGAAAACGTCATCAATAAAAGCCTGGTTCCTCGTGTAAACATCCTTTCACCACCTCTTCATATCAAATTGGGACTAATGAAACAATTTGTTAAATATCTACCAAAAGATTGAAAATGTATCAAGTATCTATGTTCAAAGTTCCCAACACTCTCTAAGGCCAAGTTCAAAGTGGGAGTTTTTGTTGGACCTACATATGTTATCTCTTGTCTGATCCTTGTTTCCAGAGTCCATGAATGAAATTGAAAGAGAAACGTGGGATTCATTTAAAGACGTAGTGCATAAGTTTTTTTGGGAAATAACAAAGATCTGGATTTCAAAAACATTGTAGAACGCATGCTAACTGCATTCAAAACTCAAACTTTGCAACATGAGCTTAAAAATTAATTTTTAACATATACTACTTTCCTGCAAACTTAGGAGACTACAATGAGGAGCAGGAGGAAAGATTCCAGCAGGATATAATGGAAATGAAGAGACACTACCAGGGAAGATGGAATGTGAATATGATGGGTGATTACTGTTGGATGCTTAAATGGGAAACTGGAAATAAGAAAGCGCACCAAGAGAAGTATGAAAGAGAAGAAACAAATGTTCAACATCCCAACAAGGTAAAATACTTATCATTTATCAACAATTGTGTTTCATGGATAACAAATTTAAATGCTTAATTTTATGATAAAATTATGCTTTTTTGATTTAGCAGTGTTGATTCATTACGATCCATTTTTCTTTTGCAAGAAAACTATAATTGATGGGAAAAAATGGAGGTCATTTTCAGATTCAGCACACCAAAATATATAAAGTTAAAAAAAAAAACCTATGCATGTTTATAAAAATACTCATTTTGCAGACCTGTGTAATTATCAGTTTAAGACCGAGATTTAATTATATGAGAATCGGGATTGGTTTGTCATTATTGAAACTAAACCATGTTGTTAACCGTAAAAGAAAGCAACAATTAAACTGACGAGAAATTAAATGAACTTCAATCCTAAAACATTGGAAAAAATTTAGATTATCTGCGAGAACGACGAGAAAAATCGAACTGGGTTTTCATTTGTAAATAATATTTTACCTTTACGAATGGCACGGTAGTTAAAAACACTATTTTCCTCATTGACTTTGTAACTGCAAAACAGAGTCAAAACTATTTTTGGGGCATTATTTCCTTGTGTTTCTGAAATCTAATTTTATTTCCTTATAGTTATCCTTATTATTTGTAAAATTTAATAGATATTTTCACAAAATATCATTTGCTGCATTGAAAAATGAATTCAAAGTATTTACTGTTTTTGTGTTGTGCTGTTCCAACATTTTTAATGTATTCTAGTTATTTGTGGTTGAGTGTAAAAAAGAATGAAAAAAGTTGGAGAGAATTTGAGACCATATTCAAACATATATCAAAGGATAGTATTTGTAAATCATTAATCTCTATAAATACAAGTTATTTTTCTAATTTTAAAGAATCAATAAATTTTGAAAGAAGTTTAAAGGGTTTTAAAAAATCCAAATTAGGATTACCTTCCTTGTACAACGACTTTATTTCCGAATTGTCTAAAAGGTGGCCTAATAGTTACGAAATTAAAAATTTTCATACAACAACAAGAGATGGATTTCGATTTAATAAAAAAGATTTACTGACAAATATTACCACGTGGCCGTTTGCGGACTGCAAAGTTCATCCTTACAATGCAGAAGACTTTAAAACTTGTGTTGTAGATCATAAAATGAAAACTGGAAAGCCTTTAAGAATATCTTTTCTTGGTGACTCTGTAATTAGATATATTATGGAAGAAATGGTTCGGTTCTCTAAAGACATTCTCAATATAAGGCACGGAAACAAAACAGAAGGAGAATTAGATAAATTTTTGGAAACCTTCTTCTTTGACAAAAAATTTAAATCTAATTTAAACTTAATAGGAAAAAATGTTGAGCTTCGTTTATACTGGGCGCCGTATTTAATAAAAAACAGAACCAAGTTATACAACGGCCGAATGCAAGGAGCGAGGGATTTACTCTATGATTGGGCTAATGTTTTAGAGGATAATGTAAAGGATCCTATTCCAAATATTTTATACATTGGAACGGGACTGTGGAATTTCAAATTTCAGCCAAGCTTTGAGGCAATGAGTAATTACATTGTCATGATTAAAGAAATAGCTCCTTTTCTCCAAAAAATATCCAAAAGAACCCAAATTATTTGGCATGTTCATCCTACATATTACAGAGTCGGGAAGATATCCTCAGAGCCATGGCCTTCTATTTTAGCTTGGATGAATCAACTGAGTTATTTAAACCTTGGTCATATAAAAAATATTTGGTTTTGGGATACATTAGCTATAATTATGTCTAAAGAAAAAAGTAATTGCAGGAAATTAGTTAACTTAATAAAAAATTCTTTACTTTTTCCTTTGGAATTTCAGTGTCACGATCCTTGTCACCCTGGAGTTGAATCTCGGAAACAAGGCGTTAATTTGATCTTGAATGTATTGTGCAATCCCATACTTAGATTCCAAGATGAATATTGCTGCAAATAGTATAATATACAAGGTATATATATATATATATATATATATATATATATATATATATATATATATATATATATATATATATATATATATATATATATATATATATATATATATATATATATATATATTATATATATATATATATAAGACTTATAAACTGTTCCGCTCTTTCTAATTCTCTTGACACTTTATCTTTGCTACGTGACGTTGGTACCATGTTTCTTTTCTATAGGTACTACAGCGGCAAATGCTCAAGGGTAAATAATCCACACTTATACCTCCACCTTTACGTCGTCCTCGTAGCACAAAGGGGTGCATTGTCTGTGCATCAATTTTGCGTGGACATAGGCAACTCCAGGCTTGTTCGCTGTGGGGCCTCCTTCTTTCCTGCCACTTCTTTTTTGTGGAACTTTCTCCCATCTTCTGTTTCCTTCTGAATTTAATCTCAATTTTTTTAAAGCCGGCATCTGCGCTCACCTTAGAAATTTGCGTTAGGTGGGACCTGAATGGGGTGGTTTTATTATTTGTTTTTTTGTACTCTTTTACTTTATTCTTTTTCTTCTAACACTCCTCCTTGAATAGCGCTTTTCCCGTGAGTGGTGGTGATATATATATATATATATATATATATATATATATATATATATATATATATATATATATATATATATATATATATATATATATATATATATTATATATATATATATATATATATATATATATATATATATATATAACCTAAACTTTTAATTTTTCTTTATTTCCTCTTTATTACTCTTAGGGTGTGCTCCATTGCCAAGACTCTACTTGAAGATTCTTCAAGCTAAATGTTCCACGAATCGTGTTATATGAGTCATGCTGCAGAGAAATTCTCCATATTGCAGCGAAAATTAAAGATAAAAAATTGGTATCTTTAATCTTCGCTGCGGTAATCTTGAATGGTCACGTGATGCAAACAAACTGGGAGAAGTTAGGCCAAGGTCTTCTTTTAAAAATTTTGTAAACATTCTTACTGAAATAAATTTTCATGCAAATTATTACCGATAATTATTTAACATTTCCTGATTATTTATTTAGTTTTAAATAATGAAAAATGAATTATTTATCAATTAATCTGAATTTCATTGGTTACAAAGCTTTTAATTATGTCTGTGGTCAAAATCTTTTAAAATTATTTGTTTGGCACATATGTAATCTTATTTTCCACTCTATGGATTTTCTGATTTTGATTAAATTAAGTGATTGCTTAAATTGATAGATTGATTTGTAAAATTCGATTTTAATATACGTGTACGTTTGTTTATATAGTGTTGGAAATTTTTATGGCGCTGAAACCCCAGAAAGCGCTTAATGCAGATATGTTGCCCCTCTACTAAGAATAAACCTAATTCTAGTAAATTTAGCCTACAATTAATAAAAAGAAATTAATAAAGAATTCACCATTGAAAATATTCCTCAAATAGTTAAAATAAAAGGGGGGAGTTTTGGGAATTTACTTTATCTCCAAGATAATAACTTGGATGTTCGGCTTATAATGTATAAGCTCATAAATAAATTTTAAAGTAGTAAATTAGGTAAGATTTAGCCTAGTATAAATATAGCTTCAACACAAGGCCCATTTAAACAGTGAATGGCAAGTCAGATGTAAAATTCAAGTCGAGCATAATCAAAAAAACTAATTTTAATTTAAAATAGCAAAACAAAATATCAGGTTGAGTTATAATACTCTTTACTTAACCTAACCTAACCTAACCTAACCTAACAACTAACCTAACTTGAGGAATTGTTTTTAAAATACCCACATAATTAAATATTTATGTATTATATTGCCATCTTCGATCCATCTCCGGTTAGGCTTGTATACCACGCCAACGTCGATCCATCTCCCGTTAGGCTTGTATCCCACGGCACCATCGATCCATCTCCCGTTAGGCTGCGTTTTACGGCCGTCAAAACCGGTAGGGTTAAATAAAGTTAAGTAAAGTTTATCCCGAAAAATCTTACAACCACCTATATATATATATATATATATATATATATATATATATATATATATATATATATATATATATATATATATATATATATATATATATATATATATATATATATATATATATATATATATATATATAGCTCAAGCATAAACAGCTGCATTAAATCTATTTTTGCTTGGATCAATACTTCATATCCGGAGCGGAAGTGACTTTTAATTGCTTGCAGCTGTTGTCTTTGCTTGAATTGCTTGCAAAGCAGGTGTTCATGTTCGATAATTAGTCTCAGTACCACTTCACTCTTCATTTTATTTTATTTGTATTAATATTGTCTTTGAAGTTGGTTGTGTTATGCCTCAGAAAGAGCTAAATAGTGATAGACGTGTTAGGACGGTGGTGCTTCACTTTGAATAATCCTGAGTTTTGTGTTGATTATTATAAGAAGTTTAGTGAAGTTAAAAATGTCAGGCGATTCATATTCGGACATGAACATGGTACAGAATCAGACACCGTGCATTCTGCAAGGATACATGGAATTTGAGACTTCTATTAGATTCCCAGTGCTCAAGAAGATCTCACCACGAGCTCATTGGGAACCTTCTTCAGGGACTCCATACCAGAACTATAAATATTGTTCTAAAGAAGGAAATTTCCAAGTATTCGGTAACTGGAACTCTGAGGAGTCACGTCTCAAGCGTGAGCGGAAACACGGAGCAGGAGAAGAGAGAATTTCGTCGTCTGATATTATTCGAAGATTATACAGAGATTCTGAAGATGATGTCCAATACCGTGGAAGTTACTTGTCTAGAAAGAGAGTCATCGATGAGCAAGTTGCTAAATTGCATTACAAGATACATAGGAGAGCAGTGTACGACGAAATGGTATCAGCAACATTGAGAAAATGGCAATATGATATTCTTGTTCTTTTGTTTAAACAAAATAACAGGAAAGTTATGTGGGTTTATGATGAGAAGGGTGGGAAGGGAAAGACTTTCTTGGGCCAATTCCTCCGCGTGTGCTACGACTATTTCCTGAGTGATGGTGTGACCTCCACACGCGATATAGTTGGTCTCTTCCCTAATCCTCCAACGTTTAAGGGAATAGTGTTTGATGTAACTCGCGTTAGCGCTTCAGAGTTTAACTATCAAACATTGGAGCGTTGTAAAAATGGATATATAATGAGTGGAAAATACCAAGGAATGTCAGTTAGCTTTAAGCCAGTGCCAGTGGTAGTGTTTGCAAATTTTTATCCAGATAAATCTAAGCTTTCAGAAGATCGTTGGGATATTCACAATATTGATCTAGCTGACAATAATGATTCGGAAACGAAAATACAAGAGACGTACCCATTCGAGGAGAGGTTGGTCTAGTTGGGGCCTAACTTCTCTTACAAAGCTTTAAAGATTCCTACCGTAAGGATTAAAGAATATATGTAACTACCACAAGTAATTTAAAATAATTAAATGGGATAATACTCATTGAAGACTCTTCAGGCTTTGATGGGTATTTTAGTTTAAAAACGTTAAATCAAAATTGTAAAAAAACGATTTACACTGTCGATGTTAAATAAGGAAAGTCCTAGCCTCGCTTCCCATACATAAAAACTAGTCAAAAAACATGTAAAATGTTTCCATTCCATATAAGATTTTCAGAGTTTAAGGTTGTTTTGATATTTTGTGAAAACCATAGATATTTTTATGTACAAAAAATAAACATATAAGGATTTTCTAATAATAGGTCGGCTATTATTTGCTTATAGAAAAGTGTTCCAATAAAATCAAGAGCTTCGCTTAAGCGTGAAGTCACTATATTTTTATGGAACACGACCTTAAGATGGCATAAGAACAAAAGAAATGTTACGTTAAAAGGTTATTACAAAAATATTAAACTGTGGTTGAAATCGTCTGACTTTCGGGTTAATATGAAAGATTTTTTAAAAATAAATAATACTCAACAGAACTAAAAAGGAAAAAAATACTTTGTATTCAACGCTCCATTCTAAAGGAAAAGATTAAGTTCAACAATGGGAAGATATGTTATCATTTGCCTCACTTCAGTATTGTAATCGCAGGCATTTTGGAATGCATGTTAAACTTGGCATTTTTCAAACAACAGCTCAGAATAATTAAATTATGGGCAAGTTTACAAGACAGCGAGTTTGCAAGCCGATGAGTGAGCGAATAGTCTATTACACTGGCTAGTAAACTCGCTAAGCTGAGTCACCTATCCTCTCATAGCGTATATTCTTCGTTCCGAGTGTTTTCACCTCTTGGGAAGCCTATTTAGAATTTTAAATTAAATGTCAAAGTGGAATAGTAATGATATTAAATTTTTTGAGATATTTGAAAAATATTCTTTGCTATGAAGCATTAAAAATACTGAATATTTAATTAAGATGTGTCTTAAAATTTGTACAAACATTTAGACATTTTGTTTCAAATTAAATTACAAGCTTAAGTGTCTTCACTCACAGTGTTTATTCTATGTTTTCATTGTTTATGTTCTTGGTAGTCTTGTGAGCGAGTGAGTTAGTCGTAGATTACGCTAAGCCAGTTTACAAGTCAGCGAGTAGATTGTAAATTAGCCGGGTCCTCAACTTTTCAGCAACGAGTAGCGAGTTAGCTAGTTTACTCGCTGGGGTATATTACACTGAGCGAGTTTACTCGCTGGATTGTAAACTCGTCCAGTATAATATATATCTAAAACCCTGTAAAATTTATTCTATGAATTCATTTTTCCTAGGAATGGAGACCAAATTCATGTTCAATTTTCATTTAATGGTCTAATATAATTATTATAAAACTAACTGATTACTTTCTTACTTTTAAAATTTACGTTATATAACAGTTTTTTATTCCAAACATTTAATCAGCATTAATCCTGGCTTATAAATACTGATAGTTATAATGAAACTGATTCTCTAAACTAATGTTTAAAATAACAAGTATTTCATTTATTAATATTTTTCCACAATTAATCGGTATTCGTTTAGAAATGAAGCTTTTAAATTTGTTACCTAATAAAAGGAAAAGAAAACGTACCAAATATAGAAAACAAAAATTAGTAATATTTATAGATAACAAAAGTATATTATATTATATTATATTATATATATATATATATATATATATATATATATATATATATATATATATATATATATATATATATATATATATATATATATATATATATATATATATATATATATATATATATATATTATATATATAATATATATATAAATATAATAATATATATATATATATATATATATATATATATATATATATATATATATATATATATATATATATATATATATATATATATATATATATATATATATATATATATATATATATATATATATATATATATATATATATATAATATATATATATATATATATATATATATATATATATATATATATATATATATATATATATATATATATATATATATATATATATATATATATATATATATAATATATATATATATATATATAATATATATATATATATATATATATATATATATATATATATATATATATATATATATATATATATATATATATATATATATATATATATATATATATATATATATATATATATAATATATATATATATATATATATATATATATATATTATATATATATATATATATATATATATATATATATATATATATATATATATATATATATATATATATATATATATATAATATATATATATATATATATATATATATATATATAATATATATATATATATATATATATATTATAATATATATATATATATATATATATATATATATATATATATATATATATATATATATATATATATATATAATATATATATATATATTATATATATATATATATATATATATATTATATATATATATATATATATATATATATATATTATATATATATATATATATATATATATATATAATATATATATATATATATATATATATATATATATATATATATATATATATATATATTATATATATATTATATATATATATATTATATATATATATATATATATATATATATATATATATATATATATATATATATATATATATATATATATATATATATATATATATATATAAAGGTGGAGATTGTTTCTGAGTTTCGATTGTTAAAAAATATCGAAAATCGAAAATATCGGAGAAGCCTATCGTAAACAAGAGAGTTAGAGGTACGAGGTACTATTATAGACACATATTATTATTACTTACTTTTCTATAATACTTATCATATAACCTGAATATAAATTGCCGTAAAAAGAGGCCTAACCTACACAAGAATTTGCCGTAAAAGAGACCTAACGTACACAAGAACGTTTGCACGACATAGTAGCCTAGGGCTAATTATAGGCAGGAAAATATCGATCATAATAAAATATCGACATAAAAAAATATATATAAAAAATATCGAAACTCAGAAACAATCTCCACCTAAGCCTATATATATATATTTTAACTAGAAGGAAAAAGGAAATGAATATTAAAATAACTTTTCCTCCTTTTCCAATCACGCTTTCTTATTAAAAAATAAAAAGTTAATTACTAATAAAGAAATCTTCTACTGTTATTGAATTACTTTTATCTAATAATGTATAATAAATTTGTAAATATAGTGATTTTCCGTTATAGTTCATATTTTCTTTTTTATGTTTTTTATGCAAGACAAATTTTGGAACAGCCGATTCTATATGCTAGTGAAAATTCATCAGAGCAAAATACCACTTGAAAATCGATATTTTCTTTTAATTTCCAAAGTTAAATGAGTATCTTGAATTTGAAAGAAATTAAAAAGCTTTCCAAAAATCTAGATTTGATTTGTCATATTGATACAAATTTTTTGTTTACATTGTCTACTCTAAACTAATTCGAATCGATTTCGGCAGCACTGAACCTCAAAAAAGGGTCAGGAAAGAAATATACGTACATAACAGTGGCGGCTTTTGAGGGGAGGCAGTGCCTCCGTTAGTATTTAATAAAAATATACATTTTAATTCAAAAATTAGGTTAAGCAACTCCGATTTTAAAATTTAACATTTTTTCGTACAAGGCGTAAAATATAAAACTTATTTCTCTCTCTCTCTCTCCTCTCTCTATCTCCTCTCTATATATATATATATATATATATATATATATATATATATATATATATATATATATATATATATATATATATATATATATATATATATATATATATATATATATATATTTAAACGGTTCATGCATGGTTACCATAAAAACATATTGGAAGCCTCCTCGTTACCATGGTAACTGTGCTATTTATTTAAAATAAATGTTTCGTATATTTTTCCCAAAGGGAGGCAATTGATTTTTCTTACCTTTTTTATTTTTATCCAAACTTTTTAATTTTAATGGAATTTCATTTTACTTTTTTTTCATATGTTCTGTAAGGTGAAGTCCTGTCTTTCGAATGAAATATTTTATTTGGCTTAAAATTGAAAAGCCTAAAAAAAAAAATACTTTATAAGTTACGGAGAAATTATTTTCCAACATTAAAATTTGCCTCACATTTTAGGATGATAATGTGCATGCGTAAGAAACATCTTGCAGAAATCTTTCCTTTTTAATTAGTCAGAAAAAAATTGTAGTAGAGAGAGGTGGTTGTTAATCTGTTTTCCATACTAGTTTTCAATCCTGATTCCAAATATGTTATTAGTTTTCTTGTAAGTATCATTTGTTTGAGAAACGTTGGTGGCTTCTTACAGAGTTTGGCCTTTATTATTATTATTATTATTATTATTACTTATTATTATTATTATTATTATTATTATTATATTATATATATATATATATATATATATATATATATATAATATATATATATATATATATATAATATATATATATATATATATATATATATATATATATATATATATATATATATATATATATATATTGACTATTGTTGTGCTTCCTCACCTTCAGAAGCCACGAGCCGCCACTGGTACATAATCGAAACTACTTTCACTAAAACGAAAAGAATCGTCAACATTCAAGAAAAGTAGATTCTTTCTACAAAAATTATTTGGCCATTTTCTTCCTGCAACGTTAATCGTCACAAGAAAAAAGATTTTAATAAGTGTGCTAACCTTTATGAGTAAGGAAATAGAAAAGCCAAAACTGATGGCGTTTCTTGGAGATTTAATGGTGAGACATATTATGGAAGAGATTGTGAAGTTTTATGATCTTAAACCAGAATTTCTCAACCTTTACATTAAAATATAAAAAAGGGTTAAACAGCATAAAATTCATGTTTTAAAAAAAATTTCAAATGAATATTAAAAAAACGAGCTGAAACTATCTTTTACTCATAAAATAATTGTCGTGGATATTTTAAATTTATTAATCTTTCGCATGATAAAGATCTCAGTCTATACTTTTGTATTTGGCACTTTACAAGCATAACATTTATTAATAAACCGTACGATAAATATCCCGATCTGCACTTTCGAATTTTACATCTTTCAAGCATAAGAGGTAATTAGGGGGTCGTGACGTTCAGAACTTTTTGGCTCTTTTGGGAGTGTCGAGGGTCTTAAAAGGTTGATAAGACTGTCCTAAATTAAGAAAAAGTGTTAATTAATTGATTTAATGAATTTTTAAATGATTCATCTTTAGAAAACATTTTTAAGCAACTTATACAAAAGCAATTTAAAACTGCTGGAATTGGTATAAAATTTCATTTTTATTGGGCTTCTGACATATTAGAAAAGAAATCTAAAACAATTAAAGCTAAATACTCAAAAGAAGTTAAATGAAAGTACCAATAAAAAAATGGTCTTATTTACTAGGGAACAAGAAAATAGATCATTCAGTCCTAAACGTCTTATACATTGGAACATAACAATGAAACTAGAATCAACAGATAAACTTTCAGTCAATAAGTGATAATATATTTATGTTTAATAAAGAAATAACTCCACTCTTGATAATAATTTCAATGAGAACTCATTTTGTGGCACGTGCAACTAACAAAAAATGTAATTTACCAATTCGGCTGTTCGCACTTTGCCTTCTGAAATTGTCCAGAATAATAATAATAATAATAATAATAATAATAATAATAATAATAATAATAATAATAATAATAATAATAATAATAATAATAATTGTTATTATTTATATTATTATTATTATTATTATTATTATTATTATTAACGTGTGAAAGCAAAATATTGATAAAGTTCGAATCCTGTGAAAAATATACACTTCCGGATAAACTTTTCCAATTAACTCAGAGGTGATTAAAAAAAACATAATTAATTCTTATAATAAATAGAAGAAATATTTTTGAATCTAAAGTAGGAAACGAAGTACTATTCTCTAAAATCAATTTAAAAATAAAAGTTTTTCAAGGAGAAAAAGATGTTCTGAATTAAATGAATCAAGGATAGAAATATTCAAGTTCAAAATTGTTACCATTAATCCCAAAGAATGTCTCTAATGAAAAATTAAATTAGAAGAAAAATTTTTAGATAATTTTAAAGGAAATGTAACAAAATTTTTTTCACAAATGTTAAAACATTAAATAATAATAATAATAATAATAATAATAATAAATATAATAATAATAATAATAATAATAATAATAATAATAATAATAATAATAATAATATTTATTTTTATTATTATTATTATCACTACTACTATTATTAAGAATTGTAGCTCTCTTATAATTGAACTTTTATTACCTTAGGTGTGAAAGAGCAGGGCTTGAAGTCAATTCTTGGACACAATCACATCATTAAATACCCATGTTATTTATTATTTCTATTCTGTGGAACAGTTTTGACGCTTTAAAGATTTCCTTATATAATAAATTTAGAATTCTTGAGAACAGCTTACAAAGAATAT
>SEYY01001571.1:17500-27500 GCA_009176605.1 Armadillidium nasatum | reverse complement strand
ATGACAAGTATTAAAAATGATTGTGGCTTACGGTAAACACCACCCCACAATTGTGGGAAAGGTTGTTATATATATATATATATATATATATATATATATATATATATATATATATATATATATATATATATATATATATATATATATATATATATATATATATATATATATATATATATTTTAGTTGTTTGCCCATTTGTCCATTGTACATTGGATATAATAAGATCCATTTTCTCAAGCACTGAAGCTTAAACATTTCTGGATAAGATTTTCATTAAACAAGTTGCTAGAAGAAACCTTATAAAATAGTACTAATAATAATAATAAGGTAATTGACCCTACTCCATGTAGAAGAATGTATATATATATATATATATATATATATATATATATATATATATATATATATATATATATATATATATATATATATATATATATATATATATATATATATATATATATATATATATATATATATATATATATATATATATATATATATATATATATATATATATATATATATATATATAATATATATATATATATATATATATATATATATATATATATATATATATATATATATATATATATATATATATATATATATATATATATATATATATATATATATATATATATATATATATATATATATATATATATATATATATATATATATATATATATATATATATATATATATATATATATATATATATATATATATATATATATATATATATATATATATATATATATATATATATATATATATATATATATATATATATATATATATATATATATATATAATATATATATATATATATATATATATATATATATATATATATATATATATATATATATATATATATATATATATATATATATATATATATATATATATATTTATATATATATATATATATATATATATATATATATATATATATATATATATATATATATATATATATATATATATATATATATATATATATATGACTAACAATAACATTTGGAATTATTATCCTTTTTTCTTTTAAATTCTGTGTGATTTTCTTTGAAATAAATATACTTTATTCTTTATTATATTATTTTATTTACAAATTCCGATTATATATTTTTATTGGTAATCATTTATTCAATTGGGTGAAAAAGAATTATAATTTTTTATGCTTTGAAATGGAAAAAAAGATTTCTCTTCAATAAAATTACAAAACATTTATTCTGAAATCTTGCTTGGTTTAAAAAGCTTTCGAATAATTTCAATAACATCTAAAAGAATACTAAAAGTTAAACAGAATATATATATATATATATATATATATATATATATATATATATATATATATATATATATATATATATATATATATATATATATATATATAATATATATATATATATATATATATAATATATATATATATATATTATATTATAATATTAAATATATATATATATATATATATTATATATATATATATATATATATATATATATATATATATATATATATATATATATATATATATATATATATATATATATATATATATATATATATATATATATATATATATATATATATATATATATATATATATATATATATATATATATATATATATATATATATATATATATTATATATATATATATATATATATATATATATATCCGAGGAGAAAAGGGAATATTTTCTTAGTAGTTTCCACCTATTATCCGATCGACGGATCGAACCGTAGCCTACAAGCACTGTTGTGACACCATTACACATTTCTCATCGTTCACTGAAACTTACTTGATTTGAAGACATTTCGGCTGATGATTTAATCAGTCCATGCGCATGGGTTGAAGCTGGGTTTAAGGTTAGATTGCCTTAGTTGTCTAGTATCTGCTTCTAAACCAAAAATTTCATTTAGCTTATATTTTCTTAACTTTAAATAAGATGAATCGATTATAATAAAAAAAATATATACTTTAACGTATTATTCCAAACGCATTTATCCAAATTCATTAAGTTTTAAATAATTAATTAATTAATGTATGAGATTTTTTTTTTTTTTTTTTTTTTTTTTTTTGAAGCTTTTTATTATTTGAAATTTTAGATTATGGTTCAAAAGTTAAGAAAACAAATTTTGAAAACTTGTAATTTTAACTTTTGACTTAGGCCTACGTTCTTTATTTCAAGGATATTAAATAGTTGAATATAATAAACAGATCAATGTTTTGGAACCACAAGGGTTGCTTTAAGGTTTATCTTGTGGTTAGCCACTGTACGAATAGGTAATGGACATTTCATTTCCCAAGAAATATAGTTTAAAAATCGGAGACAAATGTCGGGTATGTAAGAGAAAAGAGTTAACATTATAAGGAGAAGAATAAGAGCTTAAGAAAAGATCAAGTATGTTGGGTTCATCACCGAGACGGTCAGGGATACGGATAAGGAGTTGCACTACCTGCAACTCGTCGAAGGAGAGTTCATCAGCTGGGTAATGAGAACTAGATGAAAACCATTGGTGATCGTGAACATTGAAATCACCTTAAATGATGATTTCGGAGAAGGAGAAGGAGAAGAAGAAAGAATGTGCTCTATTTTGGAGTTTAAATAGTCGAAGAATTTTTTATTGTCAGTAGATTAAGAAGATAAATACAGAACAAATAAATATAGTAATAGAATTACAAGAGAGCTTAAGCCATAAAGAAGAGAATTGAGAAGACTCCACATTAAAGACACGAGAAGAAACAAAATACTCCTTTGGTTGAAAAGTGGTATTAGGAGAGACATTAGGAGGTAACAGAATAGGGTTTGCTGTCAGTGTACCCAAGCACCTGAGTTTTGGTTATGAAAAAAAGATGAAGTTTAAAAGAAGACAGGTGGTGTTCGACAAAGGGGAAATTAAGAAATAGACAGAGAATGTTTCATAAATTAATGAAAAAGAACATTGTGCACCGGTGCAAATCGGATCCGAGTTTTTGGATTCACCATCTCCATCATCGGAGGTTTCCAACTCCCAAGTGATGACCGGGTGAGGATTGGATAAGGGACATTCTTTGGATGTCCTCCCTCCAAGCATCTCCTAGGCAGCTTTATGCTTCGCCATTTTTGTTTATTTAAAAAGGAAATGCATGAGTAAGCACTCGTAAATTTGTAAGAATATGTGAAGAAAATGGATTGATAGGTAATGGGAGCATAGACACTCCAATATGAGACGAAGGTACACTAGAAACCTTCTGAAAAAGTTAAACGCGAAGAGAAACAAACCATAGGGCAACGGAGTGAAACAGAATGGTCTAGCTCATCCTATAACATCTCCTGTTGTGACCAGTGGTTGGAACTTGCATCGCTTTGGATAGAGCTCCATCCTCCCCCTATATATATATATATATATATATATATATATATATATATATATATATATATATATATATATATATATATATATATTATATATATATATATATATATATATATATATATTTTAAATGAAACACGACTCCTTAAACTTAAATCAGGGGATATTAAAAACGAACGTGATTGGTAAATTCAAAAGGGGTGAGGGTCAGAGGAGAAAGGCCGACGAGAGAGTCAGTGAGGCCACAAGTAAGTGCCATTAAGGGTGTATTGAGAACGCCTCTCTTCTAAATAAAGCAAATAAGGCTTGATATAAAGAGAATGCAGTGGGTTTGAAGTACTTTATATTCAAAACTTGTGTAGTGAGTGCTCTATAAACTATAGAATTTATGATTATTAACCTTGCCTAATCCTGTAGTTGTGAAGATAGAATATTAATTAAGGTGAAGAAAATTTGACTGTGCTGTACTATTAGGCTTAAGAAATAAACGTAATAAGAGAGCAAAGCTATTCTTAACCCTAATATATACATATATATATATATTATATATATATTATAATTATATATATATATATATATATATATATATATATATTATATATATATATATATATATATATATATATATATATATATATATATATATATATATATATATATATATATATATATATATATATTATATATATATATATATATATATATATATATATATATATATATATATATATATATATATATATATATATATATATATATATATATATATATATATATATATATATATATATATATATATATATATATATATATATATATATATATATATATATATATATATATATATATATATATATATATATATATATATATATATATATATATATATATATATATATATATATATATATATATATATATATATATATATATATATATATATATATATATATATATATATATATATATATATATATATATATATATATATATATATATATATATATATATATATAATATATATATATATATATATATATATATATATATATATATATATATATATATATATATATATATATATATATATATACGTATTTCAGTGTTCTGAACAGATATATATTATCAATATAAAATTTATCAAAACACGGAAATTGAAATTATCTGATTTTATTATTGCAATTAATTATTTATATTTTTAATATATAAATTTTATGATTATGTATATTCTGGCATATATATATATATAATATATATATATATATATATATATATATATATATATATATATATATATATATATATATATATATATATATATATATATATATTATATATATATATATATATATATATATATATATATATATATATATATATATATATATATATATATATATATATATATATATATATATATATATATATATATATATATATATAATATATATATTTATATATATATATATATATATATAATTATATATATATATATTATATATATATATATATATATATATATATATATATATATATATATATATATATATATATATATATATATATATATATAATATATATATTCTCTTTGGTGGTAAAGTAAAAATTCTATTCGACTGAACTTGATAGAAAGATTGCTTTTCAGTTTATTAAAATCAAATTTCGCTTGTTTTCAAAAGCATAAGAACTAGTGCTATGACTAAACTGATTCAACACATTCATGCTTCACTATATACTAATTCAACACATTCATGCCCCACTATAAACTAAATCAACACTTAATGCTCCACTAAACTAATTCAACACATTTATGTTACACTATATACTAATTTAACACATTCATGCAGCACTATAAACGAATTCAACACTTAATGCTACACTAAACTAATTCAAATGCTCCACTAAACTAATTTAACACATTCACACTACAATAAACTAATTAAACACATTCATGATCCACTGAACTAACTCAGCACATTAATATTTCATTGTAAACTAATCCAACATATTTATGATGTACTAAACTAATTCAACACATTCATGCTCCTCTAAATTAATTCAACACATTCATGCTCCACTAAATCAATCCAACACATTCAAGATTTACAAATCTAATTCAACACATTCATGTTCCACCATTGCTCCACCATTCTAATTCAAAGCATTGATGTTCCTTCAGCGCGAGTGATTTTTGCAAAAGAAAATTTAAAATTAATTTATTTCACTTAAATTCTCGATTTAATGTGAAAGGGGTGGATCGTTGAAAATGAATTGTGAATATAAATTCAGTTGGTTTGATAAGAATATTTTAAATGAAACTGATGCAGTGAGATTATTTCAGAAATAAAAAATTATTCCAGATTTCAAATTATTTTTTTGATTACGTTAGGTTAGGTTAGGTTAGGATGTTAGGTTACGTTAGGTTAGGTTACGTTAGGTTAGGTTAGGTTTAGTTAGGTTAGTTAGTTAGGTTTAGCTAGGTTAGGTTATGCTTCGCTAGGTTAGGTTAGGTTTAGCTAGATTAGGTTAGGTTAAGTTAGATTAGGTTAAGTTTGGTTGTTAGCTCACGATTTACATAATATTAATAATAATATTAATAAATATCATTTTAATAATGATTGATACTAATTTTGTATTAATTTATTGAGCTCAAAGGACGAATTCTTTCCCCCCAGAAACCCATTTTAGTTTTTTAAGCATATATATATATATATATATATATATATATATATATATATATATATATATATATATATATATATATATATATATTTATTAAATAAATAAAAAAAAGAAGCTCAAAAATTTTTATATGCGTTTCTTTCTACATTAAAAATTATTATTTTTTTTTTAACTTTTAAGTAAAGACAGGTGGAGAAACCTTTCCGATCTAAATATTTTTCATCATCGTAAAAGAACAAAAGGTCCGAATTAAATATAAAGACCACGGCTCTGATAAATATTATCAATTTATGTAATAAAACTTTGGAACCAGCGAATTTAAAAAAATAAATAAAATGCTTATATATATATATTATATATATATTATATATATATATATATATATATATATATATATATATATTATATATATATATATATATATATATATATATATATATATATATATATATATATATATATATATATATATATATATATATATATATATATATATATATATATATATATATATATATATATATATATATATATATATCCACGGCTCTGATAAATATTATCAATATTATATAATAAAGCATTTGGAACACCAACGAATTTTAAAAAAAAAAAAAAAAAAAAAAAAAATGTGCTGAAAGTAAAATAAATTGATAATATCAAACATGTTATTACAATTATGCATGCGTTTTCTTGTAAAATTTGTCAGTATTATCTTTCAGCTATAATCTATATCAAACTGCATTTTTGAACGCATTTTTAGTGCCTGAATGCTGTAAAAGCAACTTCGCCTCTTGTTTCTCACCCTCGAATTCGCACTTCTACGTCACAGTGTGTCGCATTTTCTTGCATGCTCGATTTTCCCATTGCAAGAAAAATTAGACTGGCTGACTGGCTGACTGGCAGACTGGTTGACTGGTTGAGTGGTTGCGATAAACGCTGATAAAGTTTTACATTTTTTAACCCCGTGAAAACGGGTAAGTTAAATCTTTAAATTAATTGAGTAAATTTAAGCATGAATAAAAATGAAGATATGTGTATGAGTCAACAACGTAAAACTAGTTAACAGATTAAGAGAAATGGTGAGAAAAGCAAATAAAAATTTGTAGAATGCAATCGAAGTAGAACTAGAAATGAAGAAAGTTAAAATTAAAACAAGATACCAGTTGTTACCAAACTAGGTTACACTTGGTGTGTTTGATATATTTATTATTATTATTAATATTATTATTATTATTATTATTATTATTATTATTATTATTATTATTATTATTTTTTTTTTACTTTTAATTTTTTATTATTATTAATTATTATTATTATTATTATTTTTATTATTATTATTATTATTATTATTATTATTATTTTTTTTTTTTTTTTTTTTTTTTTTTATTTTATTTTTTTTTTTTATGATTATTATTATTTTATTATTATTTTATTATTATTGTATTTTATTATTATTATTATATTATTATTATTATTATTATTATTATTATTATTATTTTATTATTATTATTATTATTATTATTATTATTATTATTAATTATTATTATTATTATTATTTTTTATTAATTATTATTTTTTTGGTATATTATGATTATTATGGTTTATTATGATTATTATCGATTATTATGATTATTATTATTATTATTATATATTATTATTATTATTTTATTATTTATTTTTATTATTATTATTTATTTCTTATTATTATTATTTTATTATTATTATTATTATTATTATTATTTTTTATTATTATTAATTATTATTGGATAATATGGATAAATCTAGGGAAGAAGGAGCTCAAGGAGGCTCGAGAGCCATGAGTTTGCTAACAGAGTTACAGGGTTGTCTGACTAACGTGAGCTAAGTATGGAGCTAATGTATCCTATATTAGAAGGATTAGCACAGGCCGTGAAAATGAAAATGGAAAATCCAAATATTGGACTAGAATTTGAGAAGAAAAAGAATAGTGCAGGTATAGGACAGGGATTTGGAAAGAGGAGGGAAAGATTTAATGTGGGACAGGATGTTAGAATGAAGGAAACACAAAAGAGTAAACAGAATGTGCGGTATGCACTAAAGTATCGGAGTTATACCTCTGAGGAAATGGTAAATAGCACCTTTGGAAGAGAGAATGAAAGTGATCGTGTTAGTAGTATGGTAACACAAAGAGAAGAAAAAGAAACTAAAGGAATAGGAAAGCTGCCAGAAAGTACACTATCGATGAGAGCTCTGTCTCAGAAGCTGAATCGGAGATGGAGAGTGAATTAGGTAGAGGAGGAAAATTGTTGCTGAAAAGATTGGTGGAGCTGGAGAAGGCAGGAATGGAGCCTGGTATGGCCGTTAATAGGGTTTTGATTATTTTGGCTGGAGAGCTATTAGAAGTATTAAGAACCTTCAGCAAACGCTAAGAACAGTTAGGTAGAGACAAAAACAGGTGGGCTGTAGATTTGAGGAACTTCTTAGAGGGACCATCATTGAGGACATATTATAGCATCTTTCGGGCGAAAATGAGCTATACCACAATAGTGGCACGATTGAAGAGCTGGTGTAAAGAGGAAAAAGAGAATGAAATTTTAGATCTACAGCGTGAGTTTTGGAGGATAGAGATGAAGAAGAATGAAAGATTTGCTGACTTTGCTCTTAGATTGCAGACCACTTATGAAGCTGCCACAACAAATGATCAAAGGGATGTAGAAGTACTGAAGAAGCAGTTCTTAAACTGCCTACCAAAAAAGGTTGCGAGACGATTTAAGGTCCGTATGGGAAGGAGATAAAGAAGGTGCAAAGGTTGACGGAAGGAGGTGGTAAAATTGGGCACAAGAAGAGAAGAACCAAGAAGAACCGAAAGCAACTGCATACCAATATGTGCCACACTGCGAGATGATGGAGATGAAAGAATGCAGGTACAGTGCAGAAGACCACATGCTGCAAGTAATGGATCCAGGGATCATGATAATCGAAATAGACCATAAGATGATGGTATTGCAAGATGCCATCACTGTGAAAAAAGAGGCCACATCAAACGTGATTGCTGGAAGCTCAGCGGATGGTGTTTAGTCTGTGGTAGTAGTGAGCATAAACATTTCAACTGCTATATGAGAACAGGGAATAGATATAGACGTAGACAAACCGGGCAAGAGAATGAAGAAAATCAAGGTCGAAATGTCACAAGAGTTTAGGACTCCGAAGAAAGGAAGTAGTAGTAGTAGTAGTAGTAGTGTGTGCTCCGAAGTAGCACACTTTAGAGAGTCATGTCCTATGAAAGTGCAAGTGGAAGAATTTATAAAGAAAAATAGACAGACAGCGTCGGGAAACGAAGCTGCTCCGCCATTGGCGGGAGTGAGTCAGAGTCAACAGCAACAACAGTAGTATTCAAACAAGGAAGTGTCCCGGTCGATAGTGGGTGCCCGATCCTGAATCCTGAAGCGAATGAATTTGTGATGAGTCAAGGCAAAGGGAAATTTGATCCTTTACCTCAAAGACCGGCCAGGGTACGGAGTAGAATGGCCGAGTTTCCAAATGAGACAACAACAGGCGTATATGGTGCCATTGGTAGAGTTAACTGTACAGAATTTGACGATATTAGAATAACACCGCTGTTGCGGTTCTTAGTCAAACTTAACGGTATGGAAGTGATGGCAATAATGGATTCAGGCTCACAGTACTGCTTGATTTATGAAAGTGAGTTGAGTAAAATTCCTAACCCGGAGGTAGAGAATAGGGTAGTGAGGCTAAGAGGAGTTGGAAGTCCATCTATGTGTACTAAATCTCATAGAACAGCTACCTTGAAAGTCACAATTGATGGAATAGATTATGGTCAATCTGAGTTTATTGTGGTACGATACTTGAAAGAGGGTACAATATTGGGAATGTCATTCTTGACAAGGAATGAAATAAAATTGAATGTAATAAACAAAGGTCTTTTACACGTTGTGGTGAATTCG
>SEYY01001571.1:5000-10000 GCA_009176605.1 Armadillidium nasatum | reverse complement strand
TATATATATATATATATATATATATATATATATATATATATATATATATATATATATATATATATATATATATATATATATATATATATATATATATATATATATATATATATATATATATATATATATATATAAATATGAAAGGTCTGAGGGCGGCTTGTGGTATTAGTAGAAGAGAGAGTCATTAATGTTAGAATAAAGGAAATGTATGGATGGAGAAAGAGTATGGTTGAGAAAGCTAAACAAAGTATGCTGACATAGTTTGGACTTGTTTTTAGGATGAATGAAGAGAGATTGTATAAAAAGGTATAAGTTTCAGAAGTGGGAGGTGGGAAAGATAAGGGAGAGATCGAGAGGAAGTTGGATGAGTAAAGTCAAGGAGCTGTTAAGGGATAGAGGGATGAATTGGGAGGAGGTTGTGCGATTGACAGAGGATAGGAATGAATGAAAAAGAGTTGGTGAAGGGATGAATGAGTATTTGAATGGATGTGTCCTACGATAGACACCACCCCACCATTAATGGATATATATATATATATATATATATATATATATATATATATATATATATATATATATATATATATATATATATATATATATATATATATATATATATATATATATATATATATATATATATATATATATATATATATATATATATATATATATATATATATATATATATATATATATATATATATATATATATATATATATATATATATATATATATATATATATATATATATATATATATATATATATATATATATATATATATATATATATATATATATATAATATATATATATATATATATATATATATATATATATATATATATATATATATATATATATATATATATATATATATATATATATATATATATATATATATATATATATATATATATATATATATATATATATATATATATATATATATATATATATATATATATATTTCAGAAGTCACACGAAACTGAGAAAATCAAACTCGGATATTCTTCCATTGAAAATCTTGACATTGAAGCAAATAAAAATAAAAGCAAAAATGAAAGAAATTTTTCAATCAATTTAATTGGCGAAATTGTAAAGGTAAAGAAATTATTTTTTTAACATTCCTTCGTTTTGAATTCTATATATATATATATATATATATATATATATATATATATATATATATATATATATATATATATATATATATATATATATATATATATATATATATATATATATATATATATATATATATATATATATATATATATATATATATATATATCGGTTTTTTTTTTCTTGTGCTAAGGCCTGAGCCACGTGTATATTTTTTTTTCCTCTAATCGATAAAAATGAAAAAGAGCACACCAACATAAAAAAAAAAAACACCTGTAGATAATAATGAAATTAATAATAATAATAATAATAATAATAATAATAATAATAATAATAATAATAATAATAATAATAACAATAATGAAGACAATAACCTAATAATATGAAATTAAAATTTAACACGTGTAATTATAAAATAGACTTCAAAATTTCCTTACCTCGCGATCTGCTCTTTCGAACATAAGTGACTTGAAAATAAATACGAAGCATGAGTAATTTGGAAAAAGTGATGAGTCTTTAAAAAAAATAGGAGGTATTGAGATAGTGACGTCATGTTCAGAGAGATTTGGAAGTGCTTATAGAAACAACGTTCTCAAAATATTAAAAGAAAATAAATTATAGGATATAATAATATAAAATAATGCAAATATTAAATAAAAAATTAACATATATATATATATAATATATATATATATATATATATATATATATATATATATATATATATATATATATATATATATATATATATATATATATATATATATATATATATATATATATATATATATATATATATATATATATATATATATATATATATATATATATATATATATATATATATATATATATATATATATATATATATATATATATATATATATATATATATATATATATATATATATATATATATATATATATATATATATATATATATATATATATATATATATATATATATATATATATATTATATATATATATATATATATATATATATTATATATATATATATATATATATATATATATATTATATATATATATATATATATATATATATATATATATATATATATATATATATATATATATATATATATATATATATATATATATATATATATATATATATATATATATATATATATATATATATATATATATATATATATATATATATATATATATATATATATATATATATATATATAATATATATATATATATATATATATATATATATATATATATATATATATATAATATATATATATATATATATAAAACGCTTAAAGTTTGCTATAGGGGAATCGATCCCGGGCCCTATAGCAAGCTTAGACGTTGAAATTTAATGAATATTTAGTCTGCAGGAGTTTTACCAGACTGTAACTAACATTACCTTATATATATATATTATATATATATATATATATATATATATATATATATATATATATATATATATATATATATATATATATATATATATATATATATATATATATATATATATATATATTTTTTTTTTTTTTTTTTTTTTTTTTTTTTTTTTTTTTTTTTATCACCTCTGGTGGGCAAAGGCCAGAGGCCTACCAAAATTCCACCAGAGTTGGGGGAAAAGACGGAAAGCCTGGTCAAACTAAAGGCCGACATGTCCCGATACACGACGTTTGAAGGTGTGTAAGTCATAGGAAGTTGGAAAAATAGAAGAAGGGAGTGTGTTCCAGACTTTACCAGTAGAGTACATGTAAGGACAGAGCATAGCGGTTAAGCCTGGGGTCAGAGAGTTGGACAGAGAAAGGATGAGACTGTGTAGAAAGTCGAGTCGCACGAGCCCTTCTCAGAGGAGGAGGTATGCGACGAGAGAGTTCAGAAGAGCAGTGTCCATTGTAATAGCGATAGTAAAGAGAGAGTGACGCAACAATTCGACGGGCAGAAAGAGATTAAAGAGAGTTAGTAAGAGCAGGAGAGTTGATGAGACGAAATGCCCTAGACTCCACCTTCTCTAGGAGAGCTGTATGTGTGGAACCACCCCAGATATGGGAAGCATACTCCATACAGGGGCGAACAACACCCCTATACAGAGCAAGCAACTGGGGTGGAGTAAAGAAATACTGAAGGCGCCTCAGAACACCCAACCTCTTAGAAGCTTGTTTAGAAAGAGAGGTAATATGATCTTTCCAAGAAAGATCACGAGAAAAAGAAACACCGAGAATATTAAGAACAGATGAAGGTCTGAGTTGAGTGTTTTCGAAGAAGATATCATAGTTGTGTGGAAGATTGTGTCGAGTGGAGAGATGGAGGAATTGAGTTTTGGAGGCATTGAAAACAACCATGTTTCTCTCTGCCCCAATTAGAAATACGAGATAGATCAGAGGTCAGCTGCTCCAAGGCAACCTCCTTGCGTCTAGTAACTGTTGTTGAGAGGGGCGCCTTTCAAATTGAAAAGAGTAATGAAGGGTGGAGTCATCAGCATAGGAGTGGATAGGAGATGAAGTAACAGAGAGAAGATCATTAATGAATAGTAGAAAAAGTGTTGGGGATAGGACAGATCCTTGAGGAACACCACTGTTAATAGATTTAAAGGAAGAGCGGTGGCCGTCTACAACAGCGGCTATAGAGAACGACCGGAAAGGAAATCAGAGAGAAGGTCACAGAGAGAAGGATAGATTCCGAAAGAGGGAAGTTTGGAAATCAAAGCTTTGTGCCAGACTCTATCGAAAGCTTTCGATATGTCTAGCGCAACAGCAAAAGATTCACCGAAATGCCGAATAGCGGAGGACCAAGAGTCAGAGAGAAGGGAAAGGAGATCACCAGTAGAGCGTTTCTTACGAAAGCCATATTGGCGATCAGAGATAAGATTAGAAGAATTGAGATGTTTCCAAATCTTCCTGTTAAGGATAGATTCGAAAACTTTAGAAAGAACGGAGGTTAAAGAAATTGGACGATAGTTAGAGGGCTGAGAGGGGTCCCCTTTCTTCGGCACAGGCTGAATGAGCGCACGTTTCCAGCAAGAAGGGAAGGTTGAAGTAGAAAGACATAGACGAAAAAGTTTACCAAGGCAGGGTGCAAGCTCGGAAGCACAAGTTTTGAGAACCACAGGAGGGATACCGTCAGGACCGTACGCCTTCTTAGTGTTAAGCTCAGAGAGAGCAGAAATAACGTCTTTAGAAGAAATTATAATTTTAGGCATAAATGAGTTGGAGGGGGTTGGAGGAGAAGGAACAGCTCCGGAATCGTCTAAGGTTGAATTAGAAGCAAAAGTTTGAGCGAAGAGTTCAGCTTTAGAGGAAGGCAAAACGGCAGTTGTACCGTCAGAAGATACTAAAGGAGGGAAAGAGGAAGAAGCAAAGTTAGAGTTGACATTTTTTGCAAAATGCCAGAAAGGGCGTGAGGATGTAGAGCCAGAAAGATTGTTGCATTTTGAGCGGAGAAAGGAGTTTTTAGTATTACGGAGAATAGATTTTGCACGATTCCGGGATGAAATATAAGATGCATGAGTTTCTGGAGTTTGAAGACGACGGTAATCCCTGAAGGCAGCATCCCTGTGGCGGATAGCACGAGAACAAGCAGAGTTAAACCAAGGTTTGTTAGGTTTAGTAGAAGGGAAAGAATATGGAATGAACGCCTCCATGCCAGAGAGGATCACCTCGGTTATGCGCTCAGCACACTCAGAGGGACCCCTCCCACGGAAACAGTAATCATTCCATGGAAAATCAGAAGAAGTACAACCGCAAGTCAGACCAGTTAGTGGCACCGAAATGCCAGAAACGTCTCCTCGCCGAAGGCGGGGGCCGTTCTTGCGGAAGACTTGAAGAGACAGGACAAGATACAGAGATAAGAAGGTGATCGGATGAACCCAGAG
>SEYY01001570.1:42500-43665 GCA_009176605.1 Armadillidium nasatum | reverse complement strand
ACCTTCACCTGTTCTTAATATTCTCGGTGTTTCTTTTTCTCGTGATCTTTTTTGGAAAGATCACATTACTTCTCCTTCTAAATAAGCCTCTAAGAGGCTGGGTGTTCTGAGACGCCTTTGTGATTTTTTTTACTCCACCCCAGTTGCTAGATCTTTATAGGGGTGTTGTTCCTCCATGTATAGGATACTCCTCAACATTTAGGGTAATTTCACACATACAGTTGTTCTTGAAAAGATGGAGTCTAGTGCTTTTCGTCATACAAACTTTTTTCCTCTTTCTAACTCTCTCCAATCTCTTTCTTCCCGTCGAATTGTTGCGTCACTCTCTCTATACTTTCACTATTACAACTGACACTGCTCTTCTGAACTCTCACTTTCCATACCTCCTCCTTTGAGAAGGGCTCGTGCTTTTAAAGTCTGGAAATTAGAAGGCTTCCGGACGTTGCCCTCCAGAGGATATATATATATATATATATATATATATATATATATATATATATATATATATATATATATATATATATATATATATATATATATATATATATATATATATATATATATATATATATATATATATATCGAGAGAGAGAGAGAGAGAGATAATCGATCGCTGAGAAAAATGACCTGAAGTTAATCATAATTTTTTGTTTAGTAAAAACCTGAAATAAAGATAAATGCTTAATAGAATATAAATTATATCAATTTTAATGATAGTTGTCATATATTTACTCTGTCACTAATAATACGTCTGTGATAATAAGCTTTACAGTAATGATAGGGTTTTACAGTATATATATATATATATATATATATATATATATATATATATATATATATATATATATATATATATATATATATATATATATATATATATATATATATATATATATATATATATATATTTTTTTTTTTTTTTTTAGTTAACGTTACAGAAAAAAAATTGAAAAATCTTTCAGCTTTAACTTAAATCAAAATGAAACGAATTTATTACGAACTCTGTATTAAAATGACTTGGAATGACTATTACAACGTCAACCTTTTAGTTGATTTTATGTTTCGGCGAACACTTTATTTTTTATTCTTAAATTTTAATAAAACCTTTTTTAAATCTTGTTTAAAATGAATGTTATCATGCTAATTGTTAGTGAGAGATACTCTT
>SEYY01001570.1:20000-22500 GCA_009176605.1 Armadillidium nasatum | reverse complement strand
ACACCGAGAATATTAAGGAGAGATGAAGGTTTGAGTTGTGTGTTTTCGAAGAAGATATCATAGTTGTGTGGAAGATTGTGTCGAGTAGAGAGATGGAGGAATTGAGTTTTTGAGGCATTGAAAACGACCATGTTTTCTTTGCCCCAATTGGAAATGAGAGATAGATCAGAGGTTAGTTGCTCCAAGGCCACCCTCCTTGCCTCTATTAACTGTTGCTGGGAGGGGCGTCTTTCAAATTGAAAAGAGTAATGAAGGGTGGAGTCATCAGCATAGGAGTGGATAGGAGATGAAGTAATAGAGAGAAGGTCATTAATGAAAAACATAAAAAGTGTTGGGGATAGGACAGATCCTTGAGGAACACCACTATTAATAGATTTATAGGATGAACGGTGGCCGTCTACAACAGCTGCTATATATATATATATATATATATATATATATATATATATATATATATATATATATATATATATATATATATATATATATATATATATATATATAATTATAATGAAAATTTTATGTTCCTCTGATAGAAAAAAGTTATGAACTTTTAAAGAAAAATGTTAAAAGAAATAAAAAATGAAATTTAAAATAAATAAATTATATTAAAACTATTTTCAAATATTTGAGATATTTGCTATTCTGTTCTTGTAAAATGCATGCAAAAATATTCAATGTTTTCCAGGAGTGAATAAGATAATTAATATAATATATAATATATATATATATATATATATAATATATATTATATATATATATATATATATATATATATATATATATATATATATATATATATATATATATATATATATATATATATATATATATATATATATATATATATATATATATATATATATATATATATATATATATATATATATATATATATATATATATATATATATATATATATATATATATAATATATATATATATATATATAATATATATATATATATATATATAATGATAAAGGCATGTACAGCAATTAAAACTTTCAACATTTTTCACTTTCCTTTTTTGTTTTTGTTTTTGTTTTTGTTTTTCAGTCTTCAGACATTTCGGATTTATCTTAAAGTTAGTTACAAGTTTCTAGTGAATTCTTCTGTGGTCAGACAAATTTTTTTTTTCACTCATAGAATTCTGAATAATGATTCTATCAACAAAATTCTTTTGGCTGAAAAAATGCTAAAAATAATTAATGGAATTTATAATCTTTTATCTTTATGGAAGTTAAAAAATTTTTTTAAAAAGTTGATATAATTTAACCATTCTTATAAATACCAGAGGCTACATGTCAATACTTTAACATGCCGGAGCGACATGTAAAGACTAAGATGTCGGAGTGACTGTCGAACTTTTTATTATTATTATTATTATTATTATTATTATTATTATTATTATTATTATTATTATTATTATTTTATTATTCTTAAAGTTTTGGAGTATTTTCCCTTATAAGACAAAAAAATGACTGAGGGTGAAATGTTATTAAAAACATTTATGATTTTATGCAATATTATAATTATTTTCTAAAAAAAAATTTTTATAGTAAATTATTGTAGTGTACTTTTGTTAAGTTGTCTTAATTGTTTATTCTGAATTATGGAGCTTGTAAAGTCTTATACTGTTGCTTCCTTGAAATAGAAAAATTAAATATGAATTTATTATTATTATTATTTATTATTATTATTATTATTATTATTATTATTATTATTATTATTATTATTATTATTATTATTATTATTATTATTATTATTATTATTATTTTTATTTTATTATTTTTATTTATTATTATTATTATTATTATTATTATTATTATTATTATTATTATTATTATTATTATTATTATTATTTTATTGGAACTATGTTATTATTATTGTTATCAGTTTTGTTGTAGCTTATTATTATTATTATTATTATTATTATTATTATTATTATTATTATTATTTATTTTTTTTTTTTTTTTTTTTTTTTTTATTATTATTAACAACAGTAAAAAATTAGCAATATTATTATTATTATTATTATTATTATTATTATTATTTATTAGTAGTAACAAGAGTAGAATTATTAGTATGAGCAAAATTGCTAAACATAGCAGTAAGTAATCTAAGGGGGAAACATTTCTGGCTTTCTATCAATCATTTATAATAATTTTGACAAATCCACTTACAAAAAAATTTTCAAAAAGTTTTGATTTGAACAAAGAAAAATGATTCGAAAAAGTTTTGCTTTTCTTTTGTGTTTACAATTTCTTTTACTGATTTATTTTTCTCAAAATAATAATATATAATATATATATATATATATATATATATATATATATATATATATATATATATATATATATATATATATATATATATATATATATATATATATATATATATATATATATATATATATATATATATATATATATATATATATATATATATATATATATATATTTTTTACCATTAAAATACTTAGTTTCGATTTATTTGGG
>SEYY01001570.1:12500-15000 GCA_009176605.1 Armadillidium nasatum | reverse complement strand
TTCAGTAGAGTTCGGCCATCTTGTATTGCTTGTTTTCATTTCAAGATATATGAAAATTTATTATTCATATATATATATATATATATATATATATATATATATATATATATATATATATATATATATATATATATATATATATATATATATATTTATATTTATATATATATATATATATATATATATATATATATATATATATATATATATATATATATATATATATATATATATATATATATATATATATATATATATATAATATATATATATATATATATATATATATATATATATATATATATATATATATAGCAAAAATAGGAGTGCAAACAATGTGTAGAATGGCATACTTGAAAGTTATTAATAGTTAACATTTATTGACAAAAACAGAATATATTGTTACTATTTATAGGTAACAAATTTATTGTTAATTTGACGTTTCGGGACAACTAGGCCCATTTTCATAAATAATTAATCTGTGAGCAGAAAATAAAAGAGACATATAGTTATCAGTTATAAAGTAAATGTTAAATAAAATAAAATGAAAATAGTTATGAACATAATATAATAATAAAGCACATATATAATACACAATAGATGGTATGCCTATGGGCTCACCCCTTGGTCCTACTTTCGCCAATATTTTCCTCTGTAATCACGAATCCTTATGGCTTAGATACTGCCCCCAATCCTTCCGACCCCTAATCTATAAACGCTACATCGACGATTGTTTTTTAATATTTAATAATAAAGAACAATCAGACCTCTTTTTCCATTATATTAATCATCAACACCCCAATATTAAATTCTCCCGTGAAGATGAACACAACAGATCCCTCCCCTTTCTTGACATCCTTGTAACAAGGTCATCTAATGGCTTCACAACATCAATATATTGAAAACCTACTACTTCCCTCCTTGGCCTAAATTTCCTCAGCTCCACCTCTTACACATTCAAACACACAACCATCATTGGATATTTACATAGAGCCTATAACTATATATATCTCTTTTATTTTCTGCTCACAGATTAATTATTTATGAAAATGGGCCTAGTTGTCCCGAAACGTCAAATTAACAATAAATTTGTTACCTATAAATAGTAACAATATATTCTGTTTTTGTCAATAAACTTTTAACGCATGTGCTAAAAATATTTATATATATATATATATTATATATATATATATATATATATATATATATATATATATATATATATATATATATATATATATATATATATATATATATATATATATATATATATATATATATATATATATATATATATATATATTATTATATATATATATATATATATATATATATATATATATATATATCAATATATATATATATATATATATATATATATATATATATATATATATATATATATATATATATATATATATATATATATATATATATATATATATAAATCAAGCGTCCTCACTATACTCCTATTATTTTACACATTACATTGATTGTAGTCTGCAGGAAAAAGTTGTGGGAATGCTAATTTTAGACGTATATAATGACACACGTACCTATACACTCATTCGCTCATTACGATCACACCAGCACACACATTTTAATTTACATATATTATATCTTTTCTTTGTGCTTGATAACAAAGACTTACATTAATTGTTAGATTAAATGCATAAATATATATGCCATTGCTAGGGCAAATCATTTATTTTTTATTTCGCCATGTTCCTAATTTTCTTTTTCCAGCATAGTAATTAATTATCCTTCATTTCAAGCTGCTTTTCAGACAAATATTCCAGTGTGATCATTCCTGTGCGCTTTGGATTGATGTGAATGTCATACGATGGATCTCACTGATTGGTATAGCAATTAAGGCATCTTTTAGGGAAACATTTTCGATTAAAACTTGAATTTCTTAAATCTGATTTGACAATAGTATATAAACCTAGTTGCCACTGGGTATAAATTTATTTTTTTAATAAATTTAAAATGTTTCAGTAACAAAATTTAATACGGAAGCCAGTTAACTATTTTTCAGTACGTTATTTACTGGTCACAATCACTGCTTGCTTAACTATTAAAGACTGTATTTTAAAATGATTCCAACTAAGTTTTGGAACTCTTTGTTTGTACTTTATCTAAAAACTGATTCCGCAATAAGTTCTCGGCAATTAATCATTTAAAAGGTTAATTTTAATGACATAAACAATCTACGTACTACAAAAGATTTCCAGAGTCATCATTATGTTAATGTATGGTAAATAAATGTCGTTCATCGGGGGTCATCACAAGTAATAATAATATAGTATAAATATATGTATACATTATTGATACTGTGATAGTAGTAGTAGTCAACAAGGATTAAGAGATTCATCCCGAAGTGACGTCATGATTATGAACAATGACATCATATCGGGATAACCGATTCATCCAGAAGTGACTTCATGATGAACAATGGTATCATATCGGGATAACCGATTCATTCCGAAGTGACATCATC
>SEYY01001570.1:0-2500 GCA_009176605.1 Armadillidium nasatum | reverse complement strand
TTTTTTTTTTTTTTTTTTTTTTTTTTTTTTTTTTTTTTTTTTTTTTTTTTTAATAATTTGTAAGAATTCTTTTTCCTCGCCAAGATTTCATTTGCAGTAACGAAAAATGAAATACGTCTCTTGTTGCAGTGCAATTTCTTTGCATTATTAGATTACTTTTTTTTTTCCTCCTATTTTTACTTCTTTTTAATCTTATTAAGCAAATTGCGTAATAACTTTCTCATGCAGATATTTATACCAAAGCTTTTAACTCATTAATTTTTTTCTTTTTTTTCCTTTTTTTTTTTTTTTAATGAATGAATTTGAGTAAGGGTGGAAAAAAAATGTTTCATACTTAAAGGAAAAGAAATGGTTTCAAGCGTTTAAAACATTTATTTTATCTTGACTGTTCACCTATATATATATA
The DNA here is from genome assembly GCA_009176605.1 of Armadillidium nasatum. Classification (NCBI taxonomy): domain Eukaryota; kingdom Metazoa; phylum Arthropoda; class Malacostraca; order Isopoda; family Armadillidiidae; genus Armadillidium; species Armadillidium nasatum. The sequence goes on along the minus strand of SEYY01001570.1, from coordinate 2,094 downwards.
AATATATATATATATATATATATATATATATATATATATATATATATATATATATATATATATATATATATATATATATATATATATATATATATATATATATATATATCGTTACAATGATTATCATGTGACTCACGAAAGATGAATTTACATCGATAACTGGAGGACAAACAAAAGCTAGCCCCCTCAGGAATCAAACCGATGCTCCTGAATCTCATACTTGAAAGCAACAATACTAAGAGGTGGGGGAGTGCCATCACGAATAAAGTGAAATCATTCAAAGATGATTATTTGGCATGGATGCCAGAAATCAGGCTATTTAGTTTTCAAGTATTCTCTATTTTCCTGAAAACCTGTTTGAAAGTACATGGGGGTTCAAATTAACAATCACTAACAATGTCCATCTTCGTGTTGATAACATGATGGGATTATTTCCGGTGGATCCTCGTCTGCCAAGAAGTCCCGATTATGAAAGTTCGCTATTCAGTCTCTGGTAATTTTTCATCATCTGCAAACGTTACGAAAGCAGCGAAGTCGGGGAGTAATGGGAAATTTGACGGAACCGTATTAACTTCAAAAAATATTTTAGCTACAAAATCTGTTTACTCTCTGATGTTCTCTTAATATTCCCTGGTAATTGTATGAGCAGAGCAACATTAACCTGCCTTCATATCTCTCCGATTTACTTTGATTCCACGATTTTCACCTTTTTTTCAAAATTTTACTCTTTCACTACATAACCGATTCTACTTCTGATCTTCGTTGTAAGAACGAAGTGCAAGGTACTTTTTCCTTTCAAATGTTTTTCCTACCTGACCATCTTCATCCTTGATAATCTTCCTGCTACAAAGGACGTATTCCCAAAGCTTTTCGTTTGTTTACATCCTCTCAATAAAGTAAATTGGTAAACTCCATTAAATTAAAAATTGAAAACAGAAGAGTTTTCGGACGGTGCAAACGCTATGTCGTAAAGATACAGTATGAAACACATTAAATTTTATAAATGTATTTTAACGTTGGAATAATAACGTAGATACACGAACTAACTTAGATTGCTGGAGGATTTTTAACTTTAAATTTAAGTTAAAAAATCATGATATAAAATAAATAATTCATTTTCTTTCGGTTGACATATTCAAATAACTTAGTCGATAATATATATATATATATATATATATATATATATATATATATATATATATATATATATATATATATATATATATATATATATATATATATATATATATATATATATATATATATATATATATATATATATATTAATTATAATTTTTTTTTTCCAATGGAAAAATTTTATTTATATATTTAATTTATTTTGAAAATATTTAAAGGCATTTATTTAAAAAAAAAAAAAAAGAAAAAACTAATTTATTTAAATTTTATCATAAGAAAACGAAATAAATAATAATAAAAAAAAATCAATACAATAAATTATTGATCTAAAAATATGTATATAAATTAGAGACGAAATAAAGCTAATCATTCGTTTTAGCCTTTTATTATAATAAAATCCATCATTTTTGCTTATTTTACTTTCGCTTTAGAAAACGAGTTACTTTAGTAGTTACAAAATTTTACTCAAGCTTTTAATTATGTATTTATTTCACATGCTTTAAAAATGAATTTAATAATTAATCAAAAAAGAAAATTTTTTTTTTTTTTTTTTTTTTTTTTTTTAAATAAAGCATTACTCAGAATGATAAATTTTGAAGTCTTATGGGCTTGCAAGGCAGGTGGTTTCTAATTTTGCAGTTAACTTGTTAACATATATATATATATATATATATATATATATATATATATATATATTAAATATATATATTATATAATATATATAATATATATAACATCACACCGCTCACGGGCAAAGCCCTATTCAAGGAGGGGGTTCTAGAGATAAAACTAACCTACAAGCCGCACCTAACGCAAATTTCGCAGGTGAGCACAGATGCGAGCTTTAAAGGAATGGAGATTAAATTCAGCAGGAAGCACAGAAGGTGAGAGTGGATTCCACAAAACAGAGGTGGCTGGAAAGAAGAAGGCACCACAGCGAACATGCCTAGAGTTGCC
>SEYY01001569.1:10000-12500 GCA_009176605.1 Armadillidium nasatum | reverse complement strand
TTTTATTTTGCCCGGTACAGTTGTCTGAGTAAAACACCAAGTTTTCATTTGATGATAAGGAAATAAATTTGTACACGCAGCTTGCAATCTCATTAGCCCCCCTTCTTGCGACACCTTCGTGCCATAAATAGCAGTATCCTTTCTTTTTCTTGACGTCAAATAGTGTAAAATTGTAGGTGGCTAATTTTCTCTTATAGTAGAAACTGTTTACATCTCCGCAGGGAGTCGACAGTACCGCTTGTAGGTCATAACAGTATACTTGCAGATTTTTATTTTCAATGTCTGTTGCTTTTTCCTGTCTGCTAAGTTCCTTTTCTCTAAGATGATCTTCAAATTTCTGTCTAATAAGTTTTTTACTTTCTTCACTCCCATTTTTGTAGTTTTCACACAAACTGCATTGGTCCTTTTTGGGGATGTGAAATCCTATGTTTGTTTCATTATTCAAAACTTGTGCATACACCCAATGTTTAGCATACTGTTTCTGTTTTTTAACGCAGTCTTGGACGTACAGTCTGTACATAATACTGATATTCAAACTTCCGTCTAAGTATTCTTTATTGGTCCGCGCTCGACAGTAATGAGAACTCACACGGGGAAAAGAATTTATATGCGTCCTAATATCGTCCTTTATATCCTCCCGTATTGCTTTATCACTTTTACGTTTTCCTCTTTGGTCTTTGTTTATGCCTCCTTGCACATTTCTTTTCTTAATTGTGGTAAAAATTATCCTATTGTTTATGGCTAAAGTATTTTTGAAGAAAGTTTTACATACTTGGATATGGCGTTCATCAATTGAAAATGTATATCTCACATTTTTTTGAGCGATTGTTACCAGGTTTAGAAGCTCGATACTCAGGATTTATGTAATCAGACATACATTTATTCAGGAAAGACCTTTGCTGCTCAATATCACCCAATCTCCAGTAATAGTCAAATATATTCTTTCTTTCTTCTTCAGTAATCTTAGAGCGACATTTTAGTCTACATTTTTCTGAACAGGAATCTTTCATTTTTTTGGCAGCGACGTTTTTTCCCTTTGTACTAACATATTCTTGTCCAGTGTTTCTTCTCTTCTTCCGGGTATTTTTTCCCCAAGATTCGGGATTTCTCGTTCGTTTTCTCGTTAATTTTTTCTTTGGCTTATCGTTAGTATTGTTATCGGCTGGGTCTATCATTTCCACTTCACTTTCTACTATCGCATTTTCCATATTCATATCTTCATGATTTACCTCCCCTAAAATAGATTCCTCATCACTTTCAGATAACGTATCAGAAGGACAGTAATTTTTGTCTTTGATACTATCGTCACTATCAAAATCTGTATTAACAGTCGTGTTCAAATTTTCTTCTATTCGGTCTTCTTCTCCATACACATTATCATGTTTATTTTTATTTACATCTGTTTCAAAATTTTCTTCATTTACAACTTTGTCTTTTCTTTCATCCACATCATAATATATTATGTCTTGATTTAGTATGACAGGTGGTGAAGATGTCTCCTGAAAGAAATTTAATTTACTTTCATGGAGGAAATAAACTGTTAATAAAAATTATTTTATGTTTGTTTTAAATTTTGACAAAAAATCAAACAATTAAGACTAAGAATAAATTGTAAATGAGTAAATTAGTTCAACAATTTGATCAACTTTTATTGAAGAATTATACATTTTTTTGTTTTATTTTTAGGTTATGTCAGTATAATTGTTAAAAGCAGTAACTACTTACCACTATCGCATTGGCATTTTCATCACCACTTGAAATAGTTGCTAGCCTAGCTATATACATCGTTCTAGACTCATTAGGCAGTTTTTTTTGCACAGTTTTAGATAAATTTTCACTCATTTTAAATCACAGTTTGAGTCCAACTCTGTACTCTATAAAAGGTTGTTAAACTATTTCAGTTCAAGAAAGTAACAAGTAGAGCTGTTACTATATTACACTGAATTTTATGCAAAACAAAATCAACACTGTAACAACTTGAGTTGTTACACTTTAGATTTACAGAGTCAAACTAATTCTACACAGTAACTGGCGCCCTCTACTGGTTGTTTTTCAAAGTTTGAGTTGTTTCTCTATAGCATCGAGTAGATACAGTTCTACACTACCATTAGCCGTACATAACTAAAAATTTACATTTTTTTTACTTGTTACGGTGTGGTTCTGAGGTATCGATATATATATATATATATATATATATATATATATATATATATATATATATATATATATATATATATATATATATATATTTACCCTCAAAATTTTAATTTATCCCAAAAACTCCTTTAGTGCTAATTTTTTTTTCCTAATCCGCATTTACCAATGCTGGTTCTGGAGTAGTTACAAGCCGTTGAAAGAGAAATCACAAGGCCGGATGGCTAGTCCTGTCGTCCTTGCATTTAGTTCTCTTCACATGATCCGATCCTGTCGTCGATTTTCAAACTCTTGTTTTTAAATTTCAAATTCTTAATGTTAAAGTTTAATTTTTCATTAAAAGCCG
>SEYY01001569.1:0-5000 GCA_009176605.1 Armadillidium nasatum | reverse complement strand
TAATTGTAATATGTGCCTTATTTATTTGCATGAGAGATTTAATTTCCTGTTCTTTTGAATAAAATAATTTTATTTTATCATATATTTCATCATTTTCACAAAGAGAAACGAATATTTTTTCAATTGATATCCTGGCTAAATCATTTAACCTTTCACTACTTATTTTATTTCGCAAATGTGATTTGATCAGTTTTAAACATGAGAACGATCTTTCTGCACTACTGAATGTTACGGATAGAGTTGCCATCAAGGTTCACAACCGAAACGCTACATCAAAATGCATTACATAGATTAAGTTTCTTTATTTTCTTAAGTATTATATTCTCGTTTATCTTAAGTTCATCACTGTTCCAAAGAACCTTTAATTCATTGCTCAATTTTTCTCTTTCGAATATTGGATAACTTTCCAGTAATGTATTGAAAAGATCAGTTGGAAATTGACTCCAATAATTAGCAAATTTTTCTTTATCAATAAGAGCAAAGAAAATTAATTTGGAAACATCAGAAAACTTTTCTAACTGAACAATTGCATGATCTAAAATGTCATAGAACAAAGCTTTCCATTCATTTTATCGTTAAGATACTCTCTTATTTTTTTATGGCCACACATTTTAACGGCTTCTCTGTAAACATTTTCAAAAGCTTCTTCTGATAGTGTGTGCTTGTGTGTGATAATTTTAGGGTCACTTCTTTTACGTTTTTTTGGTTTAGATTATTTACAGATTTTGTTTGAAGAATACCAAATAAAAATCCACATATATCAAAAGGAAAATTATATATGCAAAGTAAGAAAATAAGAGAATTCTAAAAGAGTGTATTTTAAACTCTTTGCCAGTACAATTGCATCATAATCATTATTCCATTCTTCGAGAATGGTATCGAAAACTTCAATTAGCATTTCATAGGATTCTTTAATTACACTAACAGCGCGTTCGTTAAAATTCCAAAGAATATCTGAAGGTGCAATTGGCTTTTTAAAATTCTTTTTTCCTTTTGATTTTGATATGTTGCAGTAATGCATTCGTTTGGGAGACTTGCTAAAAAAAAGTGAAAACAATTTAGATTAGCAAAAAAGCGCTTTACTTCAGGTAGTTTTGTTCCATTTAATAAAATCAAATGCAGTCTGTGAGCATAACAATGAGTGAAAAAGGCCAATGGATACTTTGCTTTTATTCTGGTTTTAACTCCCGATATATCACCCACCATAACTGAGGCTCCATCGTAGGTCTGGCCAAGCAATTTTGATGAGGTACTTTTAAAACAGTGAAGAATCTCAGTTACTGTATTAGTTATAAATTCTGCTCCTCTATATTGATATCGGAAAAAAACAATGAATATTTCTTGTATATTCCAATTTTGTTCTACATAACGAATAACAGAAAGGTGTTCTGTTACTGATATGTCCATTGTTTCATCCACTAGAATGGAAATGAATAAGGCTTCATTAATTTCTTCTATAACGCGGTCAACTCTAACTTTTCACGCATGACATTGTTTTGAATTATGGTGAAGTTCCTTGAAAAGAATTTAAGTGAAGAACAAATTCTTTAATTAAATCGACTACAATAATAAAAATAATTCAATGTAGTTGCCTTTATTCAAAAGAACTTTCATATATATATATATATATATATATATATATATATATATATATATATATATATATATATATATATATATATATATATATATATATATATATATAATTTACACTTCACCACCACTCACGGGCAAAGCCCTATTCAAGGAGGGGGTGTTAAATGAATCAAGCTTACACAATTAAAAAATTAGTCTAAACTTAAGACAACCTTAACAGTTAGATAAGTACAAATATGAATGGAATGACATGATCGTTAGTTACAATAAAGCAGTAGAGAAGCGCTGGACAACCACAAAACATAAATTCACATAAGGACTAGAATAGTGTTGCTGAGAACCAGGCTGACACTGAGAACTTTCAAGAGACTGTCTGCTTTCAGCACCATCAGGTCGTTCTCGTACGTCAAGAGAACGTGGCCCCCCATCATGGGAAGGACGTCCACCAACAGCTCCGACACCGATGCTGCTGTTGGCAGCCGAAGTCTCTTGGTTTCGACATGGCTCACGAACGCGAGTTCGTTTGCTTACAATTACCCTTACATTATCTGATGGGTGAACAAGTTCACTACTGTAATGCCACTTTACATACTTTCGATATTCCGCTTCCCGTCTTCGATCGACGTAGCTAAAGACACAAGAAGCAGGGACCCAAATTAACATAGAAATAATAATGACTGTTCCTACGATATTGTCGCGAAGAAACATTAGAACGGTGTTGATGTTAATGTCTTCTATTATATCCCAGAAACGCTCAACGACGTCCTGCACAGTTTTTTTTCACATTTTCCCTCATTACAAAAGCCATGAATACATGGTGTCCCATTTGGAAGGATATCAGGAGGCATGATCGCAAAGCAAGTATCATTAAGATTTTTGCGGCAGCAACGTTTACAAGCATCATCAATTGTATCACACATACAGCTTTGCATTTCCTGAGTTTCACAGTATGGCAAGCAATTACCATCCATGCATTGACCTTTCTCTATGCAAGGGGTTCCATCTCTCATAGGACGTGGCTTTGGACATTCGGCTTCTCTTCCAGTGCATCTTGAAACCAATTCACATGTTGCAGGTTGCTCCTCTCTGCAAACTTTGCCTTCTTCCATATAATGACAATTCTGACAACAAGGAGAATTCCTATCAGAACAAAATGCTTTTTCCCGCAATTTACAATATTTGTCACAACAATATCATCTTGACCAACAAGTCCTGCATCACATTCTTCTTGTCCCTCAACGCGTTGATTACCGCAATACGATTTTTCTGGTTCTGTGAAGCAGCGTGATGACTTTGCTACAAGAACGGCTCGAATAGCTCTAAGGCTACATGGAGAAAATCTTTTATTGTTAATATCATATCCTGACACTGAATAAGTATACATGAGGTAAGACCCTCCCTGACTGGCACTTGGACTAAATTCAGGTCTATCAGGATCGTGTTCGGATCCCCAATTATTACCAAATTCATGTGCTGTAACCAAATCTGCTTCCCTAGTAATCACTCTGCCCATAGTGATTGCGAGAGGAACTAAGTCCAGAGTTTAAATAAAGTGTGTGTCCATTTTTAAAATATTCCGGAGTACAGATACCCCCAACAGAATTTCGTCTTGGGGAACCCACGTAAGCAAGCCCCAAAATACCGCCTTCAAACTTAATGTCAGTAAAGAGATGTGCTAAGCAGTAATCTTTATGAGAATATTCTCTGCTAAAGACCTCTAGCAAATTTCTGACATCCCAAGAATCTCTTTCCATGTTGTAATGAACTTGATTGGAAGCTACTGGAGTCCATTTCTGATGAACAAGGATTTTCTTAATAACAAAACCCATTCCGGAAAATCCTCCGTTGTCGCTAGCATCTCTCCACACTGTGTTCTCATATATTTTATCAACTCTATCAATCAAACTAATCAAGTAATTAACTGTAGAATAATCATAAGTCATACACTGTAGTCTTAACGAGACAGTAATTTGGAAAAATCGAAATTTTTGATATGTTTAGATTAAGAAGTTTCTGACCTTTATATCAATATTTTGAACTTTCAAGTTTAATCTATGTTAAAATTTCGATAGTTTTAGTAATTTCCCTTTTATGGTGATAGATTTTACTTCTTCGTTTGAAAATAAATGTTAAAGATATAAGAGTTTGCTGTCAGAGAACTCACGCCAGAGTTTTCGTTAAGAGCAAGATATATATATATATATATATATATATATATATATATATATATTATATATATATATATATATATATATATATATATATATATATATATATATATATATATATATATATATTTGTGCCCTTATTTGAGAAAAATCTTTATTATAAACAGGATTGCCAGAAATGGACGCAACATCAGTTTTTTTATTATTTAACTTTTAATTTCAATGTTTTATATATATATATATATATATATATATATATATATATATATATATATATATATATATATATATATATATATATATATATATATATATATATATATATATATATATATATATATATATATATATATATATATATATATATATATATATATATATATATATATATATATATATATATATATATATATATATATATATATATATATATATATATATATATATATATATATCAAGCTCTTGCCTCAAAAATAATGTTATTTTATACTTTTTCGCAATAAAATCTTTTAAAAATGTCAAAATACTGCATTACAGTACAGTAAAATAAGATTATATATATATATATATATATATATATATATATATATATATATATATATATATATATATATATATATATATATATATATATATATATATATATATATATATATATATAAGGCAAGTTTACCAATCTGTGGCTCTTCAGCTGCTTCTTTAAGATAGAGTAGTTTTAAATTTTTCTCATTAAATCCCTATTCAGTGTTCGAGAGAATCTCCCTATCTGTAAGATTTTTCCATGGCCCACCGAGATTTCCTATTATCTGTTGCCTTGATATTTTTCTATATTGCTTGGAGACCCGATTGAGGTAATTTTTGTTTGTGAATTTAGAAGCCATTATTATGAAATAAAAAACCTAATGAAAAAGAAAACAAAAAACATATATATATATATATATATATATATATATATATATATATATATATATATATATATATATATATATATATATATATATATATATATATATATATATATATATATATATATATATATATATATATATATATATATATATATATATTTTTTTTTTTTTTTTTTTTTACACATCACCACCCTTACGGGCAAAGCCCTATTCAAGGAGGGGGTGCTAAAACAATAGAAGAGATAAAACAACCCACAACCCACACCTAACGCAAATTTCGCAGGTGAGCACAGACGTGGGTCTTAAAGGAATTTAGATTAAATTCAGC